>APFE031153680.1:0-50070 GCA_000404065.3 Pinus taeda | reverse complement strand
AGGCTTCTCACCTATCACAATAAAGTAAAGGTTCGGATCTGCCTCACTCTTTGTGAAACCCATCCCCTGCAAATAAGTATCTATCCTGGAGTACCAAGCTCTGGGAGCTTGCTTCAGGCCATAAAGGGTCTTCTTCAGTCTGCACACATGGGACTCCTTCCCATGCACCTCAAAGCCCTGTGGCTGCTCAATGTACACCTCCTCCTGTATGAAGCCATTGAGAAATGCAGTCTTCACATCCATCTGGTGGATCTTCCAACCCATCTCTGCTGCTATCGATATAATGGAGCGGATTGAAGTATATCGAGCCACGGGAGCGAAGGTCTCCTCATAATCAACTCCCTCTACCTGGGAGACCCCTCTAGCCACAAACCTCGCTTTGAATTTCTCAATGCTGCCATCTGCAGCATGCTTTACCTTGTAAAGCCATCTGGAAGTAACCACAGATTTGCCCTCAGGCCTCGACACCACCTCCCAAACATCATTCTTCATGATAGAAGAATACTCCTCCTGCATGGCCTCTCTCCAAACCTGTTGGCTAGCTGCCTCCTCATAGCTAGAAGGCTCAGAGTCAAGGATGCTGGTAGCCATTGCCATATAGCTACAAAACCTCTCAGGTGGTCTACTCTCTCTGACCGGCCTCTTAGGCTCAACAACAGATGTGGCATCTCTCAAGGTGTCCTGAAGCCACTTGGGCTTCCTCTTCCCTAAGCATACTTCTCCAATTGGAGAATGAAACTCCTCCTCATCATCACCATCAGGAGCCTGAACTCCTGACTACCTGTATGCTGTCCTCCTGCTTGCACCTGAACCTGTAGACGCTGAGGTACCGTGTGAACTATCCATCAGTGGACTCCCTAGTGAACTGCTCTGTGAACTGCTCTGCATGCTTCCCAGAGCACCACCCCTGTGGCTCGTCGAGCCACTGCTCACTAACGGACCTGGCATCGTCATAGATGTACCTCCGGATCCTCCTGATCCCTACCCACTGGATCCCTGCGACTGACTCAACTGCTGCTGAGGATCTGGCTGATCCAGATACTCTAACTCCCTGACCTCCTAAAGGCCTTGTCCTCCTCGAACTTCACATCCCGCCTGACAACAAATTTCCTCTGTGCAGGAATGTAAATCTGAAAGGCCTTTGAGGTCTCACTGTAGCCCACAAAGATACCCTTCTCTGCGGTGGGCTCTAGTTTGGTCCTCTTCTCCTTGGGTATGTAGGAGTATGTAATGCACCCAAAGATACGAAGATGACCAATATCAGGTTTTTTCCTAGAAAAAACCTCCTCTGGAGTCATGTGCCCCAAGGCACGATGCAGACTCCTGTTCTGCAAATAAACAACTGTGTTGCAGGCCTCTGCCCACAAGAACAATGGCAACCCCTGATCATGTAACATGGCTTTGGCAGCCCCTCCGATGGATCTGTTCTTCCTCTCTACAACCCCGTTCTGCTGGGGGTTGTAAGGAACAGTGAAATCCCTCCTAATGCCTGCCTCCGCACAACAGTCAAGAAACTCTCCAAGGGTGTACTCTCCCCCATTGTCCGACCTCAGGGACTTGATCTTCGGACTTGTCTGTGTCTCCACAAGAGCTCTAAACTCCTGAAACCGCTTGAAGACCTCATTCTTGGTCTTCAAGAAATAAATCCAGGTCCTCCTGGAGTGATCATCAATGAATAGAACATAGTACTCATATCCACTCAAGGAAACATGAGACATCCGACCGCTCACATCGGAATGAATCAAATCAAGTATCCCAGTCGCTCTTCTGTCACTGCTGGGAAAAGGGGATTTGGCAAACTTGCCCATCGCACATCCTTTGCACGTATCAAAGTGATCAGTAATGAAATCTGGCACACCTGTAGTGATCTCCCGCAAGGTCCTCAAGGCTCCATGATACATATGCCCCATCCTGCGGTGCCAAATCTCATACAGCTCAGAACTGCTAGCTCTGTTGTCGGTACCACTGCTCAATGCCAAAAGGGGCTGGAATGCAAACTTGTACACCTTTGCATGGCATACACCTATCACTCTAGCTGAATTAGCTGGAGTGCCCCTGGAATACATCAACACCTGTCCTCCCCTGAACAGTACCTCATATCCTCTGTCCTCCAAAGCTGAGACGGATATGAGGTTCTTCCTCATTCCTGGCACATAAAGAATATTTGACACCTTCAAGGGAGGTTTGGACTCCCTCTGAAATGTCAGTGTCCCCACACCAATTGCTCTAACAACTCTGTCATCACCAAGTACTACCTCCATATCAGTGCCACTCTCTGAAAGCTCTGAGAAGTACTCACGGACTCCTGTCATGTGACGTGAAGCCCCACTGTCCACATACCAGATACCCGAAGATGCTCCGCTAATCGAGGGAAAAGAATTCTCCTTCTGAACCTGTGTGGCAGGTGATCCTGCACTAGAGGACTCACACGTAGTGAACCCAAACTCTCGGCCAAAACGATCTGCAAAGTCCTCAACCTCTGCTGAAGTTGCCACACTCTGGTTCTTCCCCTTCTTCTTCTTCTCCGGACACACAACTGCATAGTGTCCCATCTTTTGACAATTCCAACACTTGACCTTGGAATAGTCCTTCTGTGTGTTACCGTGTTTACCTTTACCTTTGCCTTTTCCCCCACCATTGCTTGTGGAAGCCTGCTTCTTCCCTTTGCCTTTCTTGCCTCCTACCAACAGTGCTACATCCTCATCCTGCTCAACTGGCTTGGCTGCCCCACGCTGACCTTTCCTGATCTCTGTCTAAATGCAATCATCCCAAAACCTCTCCCATGTGGGAAGGGTCTCACATGCACAAACCCCATCAGCAAAGTTCATCCATGAACGGAGGAGGCCATTCACTGCAATCCGCACCAACTCAGTGGGTGGAATGACCTCTCCAACTGCTGCCAACTCATCTCCCACATTAGTAATTTTTGTGAGATATCCAGCTGCGCTATCATTACCCATCTTAATGGTCTTCAGCTTCTCCTTCAGGACCATTTTCCGGTTCTCATTGGTACTCTAGTAGAGATTGGACAATGTTGTCCACATCTCATGGGAATTTCTCTTTCCTCTCACATGAGGAATGTAATGGTCTTTGACTCTATCTAGAATCAGTCTCTTACCCTTGCTGTTCTTTTTATTATAATCAGCCAACTGAGTAGCATTAGTAGGCACAGCAACAGGGTTCTGTGTGGTATGCACCATGATGTCCCAGACTTCTGCCTCCTCAAACATACTCTGCATTCTCTCATTTCAAACGCTGTAATTGTTATGCCCATCCAACCTATCCTCCACCCTCAATCCCAATGACATCCTGCTGTCCTAAAACTGAAAAATAGCACTGTTGTAGTAAGGATAAAACTGTTGTTTGTGAAAAATCAGCTTGCTGGAATTTTCTGAGTGAAAAATCAGCAAGTTGTAATTTTCCTCCTTGCTGTTCCAAACTGCACTTCAACACTCAAGCTCTGATTTTTTTTTGACAAGATCGGTTACTTATATATTATAAAAACTTCGAGGACTATGTCCGATTACATATAAGGGGAAAAACTGGAGGAGAGGATCCAAAATGGGTGCGCAGACCCTTGATCCTTGTTGCTAAAAACACTGTAGATAGAATGAAATAGGTAACGGCTATATTGCCGAACAAAAGAGCCTGCTAACCAACAAAATTTACAGTGCATATATCATAAGGTTGCTGCTGGTTGACTGAATCATCCGGGTGAGCTTCTTTTCTTGCGCTGGCCCTGGTCGAGGCTTCAGCTTGCATGCTCTAGGTTAAGGTCCTGATGTGGGCTATTGCTTCCTCCAAGTGAGTGCATCTCTCCTTAAGTGCCTCGATCTCTGCTTTCTGCTTCTCCAGCTTCTTCCTTTTGGACCTGCTGTCTGCCTAGAAATCCTCTTTGAGATCATTGAAACGTTTGATGAATCTGGCGATCATGAAGGTATGTGCTTCGCAGAGGGTACATTCGCTGTTTGTGATGACATTCTCTAGAGGATTGGCTGCGGGCTCACGGGCTTCCTGTTGGTCAGCCATTTCGCAGAATTGATAAGAAGAAACTGAGGCTTGATGCTGCTGAAGATGGGAACTGAGGGGAGAGGCGGCAGAGGGAAATGAAGGAGGCTGAGAGGGGGAGAGCAGGACGGGATTTCTGCTCGGGAGCGGGACAGAGAAGGTGGGAGATGAGTGGAAACCTGAGGGAGGATGAAGAAAGGAGGGGATGAGCGCTAGAACAAAGAAACAAACGACCGGTTAGTGTTAAAAGAGAGACAGTGAAAGAAAGCGCCCGAAATTACCGCTGTGGGAGGTCGGCCTCCACTCTCTGGATGAGTACGCGCGGCTTCAGGAGAAAGACTACTCTGTAAGAGGGCTGCAACAGAGACCTTCGGAGCATTGATCGCTGTGAGAAGGGAGGGAGCGGAGCTGCACGATTTAAAGGATGAGGAGGGGCTTGTTTGAGAGTTCGAGCAGAGGGAAATCCAGTCCTTGAGATGACTGAGATGCCAGACAAAGATTTTGTTGCTGGCGAGGAAGATATTGGGGCGTAGACCACCTGATCGAAGCTTGGGAATGACGGCGGGGGTCATGAGGAGCTCATGCTCGTATCTGAGAGAAGTGACAGTAATGTAAACAGGGGCGTGGACCGGAGAGATGAGGATCACCATGGCGCAGTCGAGAAGATTTGGCAGAGGATATGGGAGCTTGGAGGTATGCGAATTTCGGGAAGAGAGAGGACTGAAGTGACCCAGATTCTGAGGAGGAAGGGTGGGATATGACAGATTAAGGGATTTGTTTGTCATATGTAAAATCATTCTCTCTGACTTGGCCTACCGACCTGCTGGATGCCTTGTTGGCTTGACTATCCGCCTCAATATTGTTACTTCTCAGCACATGTTTGAAAGTGGCCCCTGTTATATCTCTAATGTTGTCTATGATACTGTTTTTAATGTTGTTCAGAGCTGTTTGCTTAAAATCGCTCCCTGAAACCATGGCAGCGATGATAATAGCTGAGTCGCCCAGGATGATTGGATTTTGCATTCCAAGTCTCTTCAGGATTGAGGTACCCAGGAAGAGGCTATAAGCCTCGGCCTTGTTGTTGGTCATGTTACCCAAGCCCCACTCGTAAGTCACCATAACTTTGCCCTGATGATCCTTGATAACTCCTCCTGCACCTGCTTGTCCCGGATTATTTTTGGATGCCCCATCGAACTGGAGGGTAGGCCTCTTTTGATTTAGTATCCATTCAGTGACTTCCTCATTAGAGCCTCTGAGCTTCCACTCCTTCCTTTTCTGGCCTATGTTGGAGGTGGTGTAGTTTCTTGTATCCAAGCTGAGACTGAATTTGCTTATCCATTCGGTCTCCCTTTTGTTCCAGCTTTCTTGATCTGGTTGGGACATTCCATTGGCACTTATAGTCTCAGAGATGAGTGCTATTGTTTTTGTCAAGGTGCTGGAGATGCTGGGCTTCTTATTATTGAAAATGCATTTATTTCGGGTGATCCAAATTTGCCAACAAAGAGTTGAGGGGATGCTGTTCCACAATCTTTTGATAAGATTCTTGTTTTTCTTGGGGTAGCGGTTCCCCCAATTTTTTTGAAGAGAGGTGATCTGGTTGGGCATTTCTCCTCTACTTAGGGGGCTAGTGATGAGCTTCCAGCAGCTTTGAGCAAAGGGGCATTCAAGAAAAAGATGGAGGCTGCTTTCTTCAGCTGCTCGGCAAAGACAACATATAGAGGGACCTAGGATGCCTCTTTTCCTGAGGTTTTCAGCTGTGAGGATTTTGCCTTTGAGGAGAGTCCAGTTAAAAAACTTGACCTTCGGGAGACATTCTGATTTCCAAACCACTTTATGGAGAGCCCAATTATTGGTGACCGTGGCATTCTGGAGGATCTTGTAGCCTTCTTTGACTGTGTAGATTCCTCCGTTGGGGTCCCAAACAAATCTGTCCTCTGTCAATTTGTTTGTAGGAGCCGAACCAAATAGAGATAGCTTGAGTTCAGTCCAAAGATCCTTGAGATTGTTTCGAGGAGAGAGGCACTTCCAGTCCTGCCAACTGTTTTGATCCCAAGTGGAGATGTCATATAGGGAATTTAAGCTTTTTGCTTCCATCCAAATTTGAAGAGGTCTGAGATTTTGAGTTGTATTCCTTGGTCCTGATCCCATGATTCGATCTGTCCAGATGTTAATATCTCTTCCACTTCTCGGAGCTCTCGAGATATAATTTCTGAATTGGGGGAGGGCTTTTTTAATGAGCTTCCAAACTGGAGTGCACTGCCTATCAACAATTGGTTCAGATAGGATGTTGGAGTTGCGGCCATTCAGATATTTCCTTTTGATGACTTCTGTCCACCAAGCACCTTTCCCGTTGAGGATTCTCCAAATTAGTTTGAAACCCATCGCCATGTTGGATAATCTTGGGATTTTTATTCCTAATCCTCCTTTTTCAAACGGGAGGATGACCTGATCCCATTTGACAAGACTAAACTTTTTGGAGTCCTGCCTTCCTCCCTGCCATAGAAAGCTTCTTATAATTATTTCCATATGTTTGTGGGTGCTTGCAGGAGCTAGGGTGACTGCGAATTGATAAATGGGGAGAGCAGAGATGATGGCTTTGATGAGGGTAGTTCTTCCAGCCAAGTTGAGCCAAGTCATTCCCCAGCTCTGGAGTTTTCCTCTCAATTTTTCTATGAGTTTCACCCAGATTTCTGTCTTGACCGAATCTTTTGCTAAAGGCAGTCCCAGGTACATGAAATAGCTCCAGTTCCTTTGAGCTGGAATGTCAAGGATCGAAGAGATTCTTTGAATGATGTGCCTGGGGACGTTCCAGGTGTATATCATGCACTTTTTCTTGTTGAGCTTTCCTCCAGACGCTAATAGGAAGGAGTCTAGCGTTTTCTTGAATCTTTTTGCCATCAAACTGGAGGCTCCCCCAATTAGGAGAGTATCATCTGCGAAGAGTGAGTGATTTATTCCCTTAGTTCCTCTTACTATACTGATTCCTGTGATTTCTTTTTGCATTCGGAGTTTTTCCAAATGTATGCTCAGCGTTTCAGCCATGATGATGTATAGGAATGGGGAGAGGGGGCAGCCTTGTCTCAATCCCCTGGTGCTTCTGAAGTAGTTGCTTGGTCTGCCATTAATCAGAGGAGCTGTCCAGGGATGAGTAATGCACTCCATGATAATGCTGATGAAATTATTAGATATCCCAAATTTCCTGAGAACTTCCTTCAGGAAGTGGTGGTTGACCCTGTCGAAGGCGTTTGCCATGTCTAATTTGATGATCATGCCCCTTTCCTTCCTGCTTATGCTGCTGTGAATTGCCTCCTGGTAAGAATGACATTATCCATGATTTGTCTGCTTGGGACAAAGCCCCCTTGATTCTCTGAGATGAGGGAGGGGAGAAGGTTTTTTAACCTATTAGCAAGGATTTTGGTAATGATTTTGTAAGAGACATTACACAGGGAGATTGGGCGGAAACGGTCAAAGGATTGGGGATTAGGATCCTTGGGAATGAGGGCTAGATGGGAGGATTTGATGCTGTTCCCCATTTTGCATTTTAAGAAGACGTTTTTCACCATCCTTATGAAGTCTTTCTTGATAGTCTCCCAGTGATTTCTATAGAAGGCCACAGTAAACCCATATGGGCCTGGAGCCTTGTCTTGCTGCATGCTAAAAACTGACCACTTAATTTCCTCTTCCGTGACCTCTTGATCCAGCTCTCTGTTTTGTGAGTCTGAGATTTTGTTTTCGATTAGGCTTAGAAACTCTGCATTGTCTTGAGGCTGGGGGTCTGTGGATAAGAGGGATTTGTAGTGTTTGTAGGCTGCCTCTTTGATTTCTTCCTAATCCCTTATCTCTTTCCCTTCCACCATGATTCTCTCTATTTGATTCCCTGCGCGTCTGAGTTTTAGGCTGTTATGGAAAAAGGAAGTGTTTTTGTCTCCAGCTTTGAGCCAAAGACACCGAGATTTTTGTCTTTGTTCTTCTTCTTCCATCCTATTTTGCCTGTATAGTTCTTTATACATTTCGTTTTCTTTGGCTTGGTCCTCCTTTGTGTACTGGATTCTCTCCTTTTCCTGATTCCATTGCTCTAGTTGTTTATGGAGGTCTGTTCTTTTTTTGTTTGCCTCTGCTGCGTGGTTTCTTGCCCACTGTTTGACAACTGTCCTGAGAGATTTAAGCTTGGTTTCCCAAATGTAATGAGGCGAACCAATGACTTCCTTTGCCCACTGCTCCTGAATCAGGTTTCGAAATTCTTCTTTGTTGTCCCAAGCTTTGTTGTATTTAAAGGGGAGAGGCCCCATGATCCTTCCCTTATCGAGAGTCAGGGCCACTGGTTTGTGGTCTGAGGTGTAGCCTTGAATGATTTTGCTTTTGATGTTTGAGAAGCTTGCAACTATTCCTTCTTGAACGAGAATTCTGTCTAGTCTCTCTTTTATGTTGCTGTTGCCAATTCTCTTGTTGCTCCAGGTGAACCTCCCGTTTTGCGGAGGGATGTCCACTAGATTATGGGTTTGGATTATGGCTTCTAGGGAATCTCTTGATGGGTCTGCATAGAAATTTCCTCCTAATTTCTCATCAGCATTCCTTATTAGATTTAAGTCTCCTCCAAGGAAAATGCTCCTTCCTTGAACTGCAAGGGGATCTGTGGTTATTGAGTCCCAGCATGAGGCTTTATCCCTGTTATGGTTTGGGGCGTAGATGTTATAAATAGTATAGTCCTCTTTTGATGCTTTGTTCTGAATGTCGGTTCTTACCCACCAGCTGTGTGAGTTTTGATTTGTGAGTTCCCATTTATTTTTGTTCCATATGGTTCCTATACCTCCTGATGCGCCAACTGCACTTATTGCTATGCCTGAATAATTTTTGCTTCTTTTTGTATGGTTTTGGAATTCTTGGTCTGAGATTTTGGTCTCCTGGAGGAGGAGAAGGTCTGGCTGCTCGGATTTAAGAAGATCCCAGACTGCATTTGCTTTTAGGGAGGAGCCCATCCCCCTACAATTCCAGGAGACCAAAATCATCATTTACCGTGTTTGGTGTGGGTCCCGCTCTTCTCTTTCATCTTTTCCCCGCTTCCTTTTGATTTGTCTAGGAAGGTGTCCATTGGTTGCTGCGTTCCAGTGGCCATTTCTTTCGCTGCGTTTTCATCTCTGATTTCTTTATTGGACTTCCTACCTACTTTTCTGGGGGGGATCAGAGGAGAGGTTGATTTCTTTTGTTTTGTTTCTGGTTAAGGTTTGTTCCACAGTTGGGGGAGGGGAGGGTTGAGGGAGGGAGAGAGGGGAGGAGGTTACAAGAGCGTTGCCTCTGGGAGAGGGGGGGGGATGTAGGGTCCTCAGTTGACAGGGATTCAAAGGGGTTAGAGGATGAGGGGAAAGGAGGGGCTGAGCTAGATGGATGAGAAGGGTGGGAGGGGTTTTCCAGGGGGACCTTTGAGCTTGGGCCGGGAGGGGGGTTGGGTTTTTTCTTTTTGACTTGTTCCCATGCACCTTCAGAGATTTCAATATTACCTTCAGATTCATTTGTTTTTTATTTACTACATCTATTTGCGAAGTGCCCATACTCATGACATACCTTGCACTTGAAGGATAGCTGCTCGTAGTCCACTTGCTGTATGTGCGTCCACTGATCTACTTTGATTTTGATGGCTTTCGACAATCCTTTCCCCAGATCGACTTCAACACAAATCCTCGCACAAGCATGCATGTTCTCTTTTGGTTCAGATCTGTCTATGAATTTGCCAACAACATTCCCAATAGCCTTGACTGACTCGTCTCCCCAGCAGTGAAGCGGCAGATGGGGCAGGCGGACCCAAACTGGGATTGCATTAGGGACGTCCATTTCCGGGTCGAAGTCTGGAGTCCATCTATTCAGGTAAAGGCCCCGAGAGTCCATAAAATAGGGGTCGTTTCTGAAAATAAGATTCCTATCCTCCTTTGATTCAAATAGGAAGGTGTAGAAGCCTCTACCACAAAATCTGATTGCGATTTTCCCTTGCACTATCGAGTTCCAGTTGCGTTCGACCCATCTTTGTACTGATCTAGGTGAGGGCCAAAGTCCCGTGAACTGTCCGACCAGGCCTCTTTCTGCTAGAGAGATTGCAGCCTTCCTCGGGAGGGAAGGAGGAAGGGAAACTTCTGGGATTTCATCTAGTTTCTTGATGAACTTGGAAGCGGAAGGACGGATTTTCTTGTTGCGTTCTCAGGGATGAGAGAAGCAAACTGTTTCTCGAAATCCTCTGTATCCTGAGGCGGGGGATCCGATTCCGCCATTAGAGAGCCAGATCGCAGGGGAATCGGCGAGGGAGGGGGCTGCCAGAGAGGAGCCCCGGAGCTGAAGCTGAGCAGGAGGCCCAGATAGGAGGGGGCGAGAGGCAGAAGCCCAGCAGCTAAGGGTCACGGGCCTAGCAGCGGAGCTGCCAGGGGCAGAGCTGGGGGCGCAGCAGCTGCAGCAGGAACCCTAGGCAGAGGGCCAGGGCGCGAGCGATCACCATCCTCGTTGATCTCGATTCCTTTAACACTCAAGCTCTGATACCATGTAAAAATTTATCGATTTCTCACCCCGATTTTCAGTTTCACCTTATTTCTCCAAAATAGTTAAATGCCCTTTCCCATATCCATACATTCAACAACTGGAAAATAAATTTTGCTGAAAACACAAATTCTGAAAATATTACAGAATGCTGGAAAATGCAGAAATAAAAATCAGCACATACAAACAGCCATTCAACACATTTAAACACGGTGATTTTTGGTCAAGGTGACCCTGGAGAAAACCCCTACAACTTTTGGGGAAAACCAGTTCGAAAGCTCCTTATTTCTGGAAAATGCTTTTTAGAGTGAGAGAAATATTAAGCAAAAAATTTCCAAGCAAACTTTTACAACTTATATCGTTTTTCGTGCCTCACAGCCAACTGGAAAAATTTGCAAACAGCAAAATAGAACAACAATAAATGTTGTACAGCCTCCTCGATTTTTGTGCCCAAACTTCAGCCTTAAATGCTGCTGTACGGACTGCCTAGAAAAGCGTGCAAGATGCCATAAATGCTGTTGTACAGATTCCTCGATTTCTGTGCAAAAAATAGCAGTACAACTATACGATTATGCCTAGAAATGCATGCCAAGGTACAGCCACTTGCTGTACGGATTTTTGCTCCTTGATTTTTGTGCACTTGGTGTACGGATTTCTAGAAAATCGTGCCCAATATTTGCCTTTCACTATGTGCTAACTCAGCTGTACGAACTTGCTAAAATGCTGCCTTGGAATGTGTGCCAAGCTACTGCCTCCTTCTCCTCCCTGTCCAGAAATCTCCCTTGCTCTCTTGCTCTCCTCTCAATCTGCTCATGAAAGAATGAATGACTTTTTCCTCCTTTCCCTCCTTTAATCTAACCCTAAGTGACTTTTGGGGATCCTTAAATCCAATGGCTGAAATAGATTGAGATCTAGGGCTGAGATTAAATGCTCATTTAAATCTCACTTTCTATTTTTAAATTCACCCCACTTTAATAAAGACCCACTTAGTCATTTATGTCCCAAGTCACTTTTCCTTTCTAATTTTACATTGACTTTATTAAAGTCACTTTAAAATTAGACTTTAGTAACTTTATCACTTAAAGTCACTTTTAAATTAGATTTGACTTTATAAAAATTATAAAGTCACTTTAGGAGAAAAATTAATTTCTTTTGGACACTTTTCCCTAGGCCAAAGATCAAAGCCTTAGGGAACCACCTGTCCTCTAGTACCAAATTTCAACATATTATATCGCATTGGAGCATATGCATTGAGTAAGAGCATCCATGCACTATAAGTTCAACTTGGACTACAAGAATCCTCATCATGTGAATTGTCTAACACTTCAAACCCATTAATGTAGAGAGCATCATTGGAGGATTTATCTCTTTACATGTGTACAAGTCGGAAAGTGAACGCTTGAATTCGATACCTTATCTTGTAGATTAGGCACATGATTCATGAAATTAAAGAAAATTCAGAAAATTTGGCAAAAATTTCGATTGTTTTACTCCTCTAATTAAATCTACTTGTAACGAAGTTTTGTAACTGTATTTAGACATACGGGCCTCCCCTTTGTAGCTCTGCTTCACTAAAAGATAACTTCTTGTACTAATTGAGGTTCCTTATTTCACATTGGACACAAACTAGCTTGCATGACTTGCCCTAAACACCTAGAATGCATCTTAGCCCCCAATTAGGCCCTAGATTATTCACGTGGATCCTTGGATCACTATGCTGGAAGAGATTTTATAATGTCAACTTAGAAAATTTCCTAGAGGACTTGGATGATATAAGTGAGAAATTAATGATGGACTTGGTGGTATTCATGCTAGTTTAGTGTGCACCCTTTGACGTGGCTACAAGTGGTTTAGTGTGATGCCTCGCTAGACCACGTTTTCTAGTTATGGTTTGTTGTTGATGGTGGATACCCTAGCTAGGGTTTGGAAGCATTCCAGGTGTCCACATTTTTCTTTTTCTTTCAACAATGGGTCATCCCTGAGTTGGGGCTTCGACACCATTGGGTAATAACTCAGCCAAATCTGCGTACACATCTGGTACCATTAACATACTAAAGTGCCAAACTGTAGGAACCTCCAACCTATAGGCTCACACCCCCAATCAACCTGCACCCAAGAATGCACACCCTTCTCTGCACTTGTTATCCCTCAACCTATGCCACTACCTCCAGGTCATCTTACTCAACCGTAAAGAGACGTTCTCAGACTCCTGCTGCTCGAAGAGTTCTTACTGCTCTTTGACCTTGCCAAGTATGCTCCAAGTCCTTATATCAAAACCTTGAATCCTCCAACCTCCTGGTTCACATCCCCCATCAACCCGCACATAGGCAATGTACACCCTTTTCTACACCTAAGGTTTGTCGGGCTATGCATGTGGGGAATCAAGGGTGGACTTGTAGGTATTCATGTGAGTTTGTTGTTCACTCTTTGAAGTGGCTACAAGTATCTTAGTGTGATGCCTTGCTAGGCCATCTTCACTAGTTATGGTTTCTTGTTGATGGTGGATGCCCTAGCTAGTGTTTGGAAACTTTTGAAGTGTCATATCCTATGACAAGCATGAACGACATGTACCAACTTGTCATAGGCTAATTGGCCTATACTTCTAACTTTATTGTTTGTAGAAATGAAGTATATTTCTATCCACAATTTCTGTAGTTGAGGATCTAATTTTTACCATATATTCACATAGAGATTAGAGTAGTTTATGGTGTTGCTCATATATGCTACTTTAGCATCTTGTGCCCATCATTGTGAATTGAATATAGGAGTCAACAAATAATTGTGTTTCTTTAATGAGACTATATTAGAGTTGTTATAATTGTATTGATGTAAGGGTTGAAGGAGCTTAGGTTTGTGACAACCAAAATCTAGAGAAGACATGATCTACTAGGGTTTTATATCTTTGGGTGACAAGGAACCAGGATATGTGGTGAAGAGACCCCATCGAAGACTTGGATCAGTATGCTTGGAGAGATTGTATCATGTAAGCTTAGATCCAACAACTATAATCAAGCAAGATCAATGACACACGTTGGGCTTCAACTTACTAGTTGTTTATTGATGCAAAGGGCATCTGGTGGATCTAACGGATCGAATTATCTATGCCATGCGCTAGTTATGGTTTTTTTGTTGATGGTGGAATGCCTAGCTAGGGTCTGGAGACAAATTGGAGTGTCCTAGCCTTTGACAAGATTATGATTGGTATGTACTTGTAACTTCATTTGTTCTATAAATGAAGTACATTGCTATCCATAATTTGTGTACCTGTAAATCTTATTTTAGTGTATGTTTCCCATTGAAATTGAGTAGTTTCTAGTGATGATTATAGATGTTAATTTAACAACTTTTGTGCATAATCATAAATTGAGGAGTAGTATTCTAATCAATACGTTTTGTCAATGATCTTATATTAAAGTATTTATAATTTTGTCAATGCAAGGGTTGAAGGTGCTAGGGTTTGTGACAAGGAAAAACTAGAGAAGACATGATGTGCTAGGGTTTGATGTCCTTGGGTGAGAAGGATCTAGGATTTGTCGCAAAGAATCCCTATCAAATATTTGTAGCACTATGCTTGGAGGCCTTGTTTAATGTAAACTTAGAGAATCTCCTAGACGACTTGTATGATCTATGTGGGAAATTAACGGTGGACTTGTAGTCATTCATGCTAGTTTGTTGTTCATACTTTGAAGTGGCTACAAGTTGCTTGTTGTGATGCCTTGCTAGGCCATCTTTGATAGTTGTGGTTTGTTGTTCATAGTGGATGCCATAGCTAGTGTTTGGAAACATTTGAAGTGTCCTACCCTATTTTAAGTTTTTGGAACATAACTCTCAATAACTATATACATAACATTTTACAACCATATAAATGGATTTTTTTTAATGTATGTTATATTATTATCATATATAATGTAGTGCTCATAACCCAAGATTTAGAATTTTTTTTAATTTAAAATTTGCATTAAAAAGAGGAAGAAATGTAAAGGTCAAGTTGTCATTGGTATCCTTAGATTGCTGGTAGAGAAGCCAAACTAATGGATCATACTTTGAACACTAGTTTGTCATAGCTTCCTATAAATGAGTTTCCTTTGCTTCAAAAGTCTAGTGCCAAGGAATAGGCATGGAACCATATGTGCTCCAGAACTGAGGTTATCAGAAGTAAAGAAGATCTCAAGTTGATCATGCCACACTTATCTAGAGAATAAAATGGAAAAGGAAAGAGCAATAGAAGACCCCACTAGTATTGGACATGTCTATTCATACTTAGGACATGGTTTGCAACCCTCTTGGAGATGATTACAATTGCTTTGATGAGTCTCCTAGGATAACCAAGCTAGAGAAGTTTCCCACTTTAGACCTTATGTGTGATGAACAATATGATGACGCCAAACCATCCCTATAGTGTATCTCATCCTCATGATCATTTTAAAGGCATGGAAATGTTAATAATCATCACAAATTCTTGCCAAAAAAGTTAATTTCATCCATGCCATGAAACTGTTGAGAGACAATGAAAACATGCATCCATCCCTCATTAATTTAATTATAGAAATTGATATGTCCCAAAAAAAGTTTCACTCAAAAGAAACCCCACTATGTTCTAAATAATCTATGTTTACCTAAATGTGATTAAGTTCATTAGGGTTTAATGTTAGATAGTTCTCCTCATACAAATGAATCATGCTTATCAGTATTGTCTATACTTAAATAACTTCTTATTTAAGTTTACTAGCATTTGCACCAGATGTTGCAAAGGAAACGTTGTAAGGCATAAATTGAAGAAAGCAAATAGAGCAAAAAAATACTTTGATAAAGAATAAAAATATATTAAACACTCAAATCAATGCCCCATTAACTAGAACCACTTAGTAGACATTCCATATGAAATGGGCGTATGATCCAAGAACATTGCTGCATAAGAGAGCCAATTAGTGAGCTAACATAAGTATAAATGGTTTCATATACTAAAATCCACAGGTCTAACAAATCTTGCTTAGCCATTTAAGATATAGAAGCTATCTTGTTTAGCCATTTAAGATATAGAAGCTTCAAAACCTTTGTATATGAGCTATTGTCAAAGGACTGCCCTTGTCCTCAGAAGCATTACCACTAGTACCAAGAATTACCACTGAATTTCGAATTTTTTCAGGTTCACCAAATTCCAAACCTGAAGGTTTCATCGAATCCTTGACTTAGCTCCCCACAACGTGGTGCAAGTTGCATAATTCAGTTTCACTCAATCGTTGAATTTCTATGTTTTTCACCCACAATGCATGATCTACAAATCTCCCAATTCTTAGAGAACGAGAGAACAAAATTACCTTCAAATCAGAATTTTACCAGAAAATCAAATTCCCAAAGCATACATGTGTTTTTATTTTGTATAACAAAATCCTATAAATTCTGCATTTTTCGTAGTGAGCACAGTATGTTGTATACATGAGATAGATTTGGGCAACTGTATTCATGTCAAAGTTGACAGCTAGTCCACATTTTAAAGATTCAGGAAAAAAGGCAAAATATACTGCATCACAGTCTCACCCAGATCGAGATGAGCCCTTGATATGCTGAGCCTTCTCTAAGATGGTCATTCAATGTGCCACCTCTCCCTTTTGATTTCCATTTGAACGCCTAGACTGCACCTCTTCATTGTTGTACCATGGATGGAAAACATGACCATTCAACATAAATGCAAGAAAGTATTACAAATACAACAACACCTATTTCTTGATATACTACCATTAAATGTGTACTTTCCTTGGCTACTAGTTATAATTGGAATATTCACTAGTTGGATGTAAATAAAACCCTCGTAAGTGGACTTTTGAAAGAAGAAGTCCATATACAACAACCATATGGTTTGAAGTAGCTGGTAAAGAGGATCTTGTGTGCATATTAAAGAAGGCCCTGTATGGTCTCACATAGGCTCATCATGCATGCTACACTAGTATTGATGAGTGGTTCCATAGAAAATGTGTAAGAAAATCAAGAATTGATATCTATATTTTCTGCATGATGGTGATCATAGCATTGTTATTCATATTTTATATGTACATGATACTATTTTGGTGGGAAATGATGATGAATTAATTCATTGGTTGAAAAATGAATTATGTTAGGAATTTTTGGGTCCTCTTCACTATTCCTCTGGTTTGGAAGTTTCGCAAGATAAAGAACAACTTCTTTCAACTCGGGTAGGTAAAATTCTAGGAATGGAAATTTACCTTGAAGTGTAGAAATTTTTGTGGATATTACTAGTCCCTAATATGAAAATTGTAAAATGTTTGGTGATATATTTGTAAGAATATTCAAATTTTTTATTAATTTTATATAGTCTTTATAAGGTTTTGGCTATTGTTAAGGTATACTAATTTTATTGTATAAAACTTGGACAAATCATCTAAACAAAAAATGGAAACGAGTGAATTTTTTGTTTAAAAAAACATTGAAATTAGTCCATCTATGAAATTTAGCCCCTAAAATTTTCCTTGGATTCAAGCCAAGTACGTTGTAGAGATTTTGAAAAGCTTCAAAACTTATGGTTGTAAATCTATCTCTACACCCATGGATCCTTGTGTTAAATTGAGAATTGATGATCCAATTGAAGAAGTGGATGCTACCTCATATTTTAAATTGATTTCTAGCCTTTCCTGATTTATCATATGCTGTAAATGTTCTAAGTCAGTTTATGGTAAGGGCAAGGAAGATCCATTGGTAGGCTGCTAAAATAATTCTTCATTGTTTGAGTGAAGCTATTTCTTATGGTCTTAGTTTTGAAAAAGGAAAATATATTTTTTGTATGATTACACAGATGTTGATTAGGCAGGTGATATGAATTTCATAAAATCTATTACAAGTTATTCTTTCTCGTTAGGTTTTGGCATGATTTCTTGGAGTAGTAAGAAACAAATTTGTATTGATTTATCATTTGGCAAACACTGAATATTTGATGCTTCTACCAAGGGCTCTGGAGCAATATGGCCTAAGAAATTGCTTCTAGAGCTTATAGTAATAGAGAAGACCACGACTCTTATTTGTTGCCATAATCTATCATGTGTAAAGTTAGCTAATAATCCTATGTTCCATGATAAATCAAAGCATATTGAAACAAGTTATCATTGTATTAGAGATCTCATTGAGAAGAAAGAACTCTATATGGAACATTGTTCTACTAAAGGCATCATAGTTGACATCTTCAAGAAGACACTTCTTAAACCAAAAATTGAAAGTTTTAGATTTAGGCATCTTTTGGAAGGACTAGATTTGTGTAGATCTCATCTTTAATTAGTTTATTATTATGATCTCAGTTCAATTGTCTATCTTAGTTTAATCAAATATATAATACTATAAATACAATTATAATTAAATAAAATATAAATTTTTTGTGTGTTTCTTCAATAACATTTCTTCTAACAGCTTATTAAAATTATTTAATTATTAGAAAATTAGAAAAAACCAATACAAGTTCTATTATAAATATAAATTATTCACCATATATACGTACCAATACCAATGCAAAGTGAGTGAATATGCCGTAAACATTACTTGATTCATTAAAGAACTGAAATTTCCAGCCAATCTCCTCATTCATGTTGAGGACGTATAACTTTGACTTGAGTATGGCATTGAATAAACTTTATTTGCATCTAGTACAAAAATTTCACCAACTCTCCTGATGTATTAGTTTTACATTATGATATCATTAAAATAAATATCAGTGCAGAGTAGTCAATGCCTTCTTTGTAGATCAAAACTCATGTTGCACACTTTCCCCAAATCAATATAGAACTTGTGACAACTTAGTTGTCACTAGATTTCCTGGCCTTATTTATATATCTAAATTTTTACAAGTTTGCATAGTATTAATGGAATTTAATTTGATTATAAATTTTGGAAATATTCTGGAATTTAATGAATAAGAGTAAAATTATTTGTTTAATCTCATTTTGGTCAACAATATTTTGCAATTTTCCTTTGTTATTTAGATAGATTAGATAATTTTAGGAATATTTTGAAATCTACTGAAAAAAGAGCAAAATCAATTGTTCATTCGCACTCTAGCTAACAATATCTTGACACTTTCATTTGTTGTTGGGATGGATCAGAAGTTCAATTGTCTTCTTCCCTCTAAAAGACCGCGTTGGTAGCCAAAGTTGTTAACTGTAGCACCAGAAGGTAGGCAGTAAAGTTATCTACCAGTCGTTGCAATTGTAGACTATTTTGTTTGGGCATGCCCACTGCCTCTTCGAATTCATCGACAGAGCCCACTTCCAATCCCAGTCTGAATCTATTTGACTATCAATATTCACCCATATCCAGAACTTTGACCCAGACAATTGTTCATTGGGATTGATTTGCCAGGTAGAGGTGGACAGATGAATATTCTCAGGATAGAAATGAAGAAATGGGGTCTCTTTGGCTATTCTGAATAAATGATCTGGCAGGTGATTATGCGGTTAGAGTGTTGGTCTAGGCATCCTCTTTGTTAGTTGTAAGTGGTTGGAGTCGATTTCGTTGGATTGCTGGATTACCAGAGCCAACACAGCTACTGTCCACCTGCTTTCCTACGTGTATTAATCTTGTTTTTTTTTTTCGAATAATGGGCCATTTGCATTATATAAGCAAGTTAACATAATTGAAAATACATGAAAACGGCCATAAACTATACATTTAAAAAAGGATTTATCGAGCTTTGCAGAGCCTTTAATCTTTCTATATTGCGTGTGGATTTCCAATTGAGTGTTTCTGCGTAGGCTTCTCTGCGTTGTGTTTGTGTGAAAGAGGTGGGCTCTTTAGGAATGCAGAGTTGTCCAAATTTAGTTCCAAGTTAAAGGGAATCAGTGCATGCCTCTATATATGCACATGTTCTTGCTCTGACAGTGTATAATTTGTATCTTTGTCCATTGCATTTGAACTTGCAGAATCCTTTGGATACAATATATTCTTTTTTCTTATACAGAGTTTGATATAATGGAGGCTGGTGCTTATGGGAATTTGTGGCAAACATCCTTTTCTACTACCACAGAAAGCATTCATAGGACAAAGATGATATTGACCTCTAAATTCTATGTGAAGTCACTATCATTTGGATCTTCCATGAATCTACATGTCATGTCAAGAATTCTGTATCAAAGTCTCTATCTGGACGAGGCAAGATCCTCAAAGTGATTGCCAATGTTCAAGGAGCACCTAATATAATCAATGGCTCCAAAGTGAAGGATAAATAACTAATTCACACAGCCAGGACTAATGGTATTGCAGTCGAATTGGCAGAAGAAGAAAATGTGTTCAGGCTGGGGAGGCTTGTACAAGGGAATTTGGTTTATAGGCAGAAATTTTCTATCAGATCGTATGAGGTTGGGGCAGACATGAGTGGATCAATTGAGACTATGATCAATCATCTTCAGGTGATTAGCAGATATTATATTAATATTGGTACTGGTAATCATTATCTATCTATCAAAACTGGGCTTTTGGCAATATGGCTAAACCAACCCAACTTCTTGATATCTGTATGTTTTGTTTCACCAAAGAGTAATCTTTATACATGATGTCTAATATCATTTCATTTTATGCAGGAAACTGCTCTGAACCATGTTTGTGTTGCTGGGATGAATGGGGATGGATTTTGCTCCACACACGAGATGACTCGTCTCAATCTCATTTGGGTGGTTACCCGGATGCAAGTTCATGTCGAGCGTTATCCTTCTTGGTAGTTAACTCCAGTCCCCTACCTGCCTGTGGATTCTGAATTGTATGAAATAATGGCTTCCTTGACACTTTTTGCCTGTTTTTATTCGTGGACTTTTATACTAACAACCTGAAAGTTGTTTAAAGGGGTGATGTAGTGTAAATTGATACTTGGGTAGCCGGATCAGGGAAAAATAGTTTAAGGCGTGATTGGCTTGTTCGTGATTACAAAACTGGCTACATACTTGCACAAGCTACCAGGTATGCTTGAACTGTTGTAATCCATGAAAGTATAAGTTACATGTTTAATCCTCCTTGGCCAAGCAGATTAGGCAATCACAAAGGTAAATGAAATTTTTTCTTTATAATTATTTTCCCCTTGGTTCCAGAAAAAAATATATATACTTTCAATTCATTCCATGGAACATGTCTGTCCCGGGTATGCAATTTCATTAACTGAATGCAAAAACATAGCACCCATCTTCTGAACAAGAATTTAGTGAAAGCTATTACAGTTTCCTTGCTCAGGGTTTTGAATAGTTTGAAACAAAGTTCAGAATACCATTTCAAAATTTTACTGCTATGTTTGTTAACCTTTCGTTCATTTTTCTTTGGGCAGCACCTGGGTTATGATGAACAGAAACACCAGAAAACTGTCTAAATTTCCAGAAGCAGTAAAAAATGAGATATCTCCATATTATCTTGAAAGAACAGTGATTGACCAGAGCCATCATGAAAAATTAGAAAAGTTGGGTGATGACACTGCTCAATACATCCACTCCAATTTAACAGTAAGGACTGATGTTTGCACTCTTTTCAAATGCCCTTATACAGGATTGCTGTGAATCATATTTTGGGCTAGCAAATTTTTTCCAGGGGTTAAATAACTACCTATGACTGATGATTTGTTACATTTTTTTACAGCCAAGATGGACTGATTTGGATGTAAACAGGCATGTGAACAACGTCAAGTACATTGGTTGGATTCTGGAGGTAGTTAGATCTATATAGATTAATTTGGTGCAGTGGATATATTTTTTAGCATATGAAATAATCTTGTTACCATTGAAGGTTGATTTATATAATACCAATACCAATTCGAAAGATGAAATGCTTTTATTTACAATACATTGACACACCTTCAGCTCCCGAAGTGCCTGGGGACAGTCCGTGAGAAATTTGATAGCAAATGCCATCGTTGAGGCTGAGGTCTCGTGACCAGTGAAGAGCAGGAATAGTACAAAATCTGCTATAATTTCTTCTGAATGCAAGTCTTCTTTCAAGAGTTCTCCTAAGAAATCATTATGGACAACTTCTGGATGCTCCCTTCTGTACTTTATACTTGCATAAATCTTTTTCATGCAAGGTGCCTTCTACGCCCATTTGTTATTCGTTTATGAAACCCACACTGCGCCCTCCTATTATTGCATTGAAGAATCCTTCAAGGGTTTTGAAGGGTTCTTCATTTCTGGTTCCTGGCCCCAAACCCCACACAATAAATCCTGTCAAATCAACATTTGTTCGGTCATCAACAACTTTACAGTCAATCAGAGCAACTATTTCAGTGGGGGAGAAGCTGCCGGAGGCTACTCTGGCATATTTTGACAAAGAGGGCGAGATTCAAACAATAAAAGTCTCAGAGTTAACCAAGGGGAAGAAAGTGGTTCTGTTGGTCGTTCCCGGTGCCTTCACACCCACTTGCTCTCAGAAACATCTGCCAGGATTTGTGGAGAAAGCCGATGAGCTGAAGGCCAAAGGGGTTGACACAATTGCCTGCGTTTCTGTAAACTATGCTTTTGTTATGAGGGCCTAGGGTCAGAATCTGAATGTAGGTGATAAGATCCTCCTGTTGGCCGATGGAAATCAAGAATTCACTAAAGCATTGGGTGTTACTCTTGATTTGAGCGATAAACAACTTCTGGATGCTCCCTTCTGTACTTTATACTCGCATAAATCTTTTTCATGCAAGGTGCCTTCTACGCCCATTTGTTATTCGTTTATGAAACCCACACTGCGCCCTCCTATTATTGCATTGAAGAATCCTTCAAGGGTTTTGAAGGGTTCTTCATTTCTGGTTCCTGGCCCCAAACCCCACACAATAAATCCTGTCAAATCAACATTTGTTCGGTCATCAACAACTTTACAGTCAATCAGAGCAACTATTTCAGTGGGGGAGAAGCTGCCGGAGGCTACTCTGGCATATTTTGACAGAGAGGGCGAGATTCAAACAATAAAAGTCTCAGAGTTAACCAAGGGGAAGAAAGTGGTTCTGTTGGCCGTTCCCGGTGCCTTCACACCCACTTGCTCTCAGAAACATCTGCCAGGATTTGTGGAGAAAGCCGATGAGCTGAAGGCCAAAGGGGTTGACACAATTGCCTGCGTTTCTGTAAACGATGCTTTTGTTATGAGGGCCTGGGGTCAGAATCTGAATGTAGGTGATAAGATCCTTCTGCTGGCCGATGGAAATCAAGAATTCACCAAAGCATTGGGTGTTACTCTTGATTTGAGCGATAAACCTGCGGGTTTAGGGGTTCGATCGAGGCGCTATGCGCTGTTGGCAGAGGACGGTGTCGTCAAGGTCTTGAACCTGGAAGAGGGCGGTGCATTTACCGTAAGTGGCGCTGATGAAACTCTTAAGGCCCTGTAAAACATAGGTAATGTGTTTATGCTTCTGCCGCATATGACTCTGCCATAGTTCTGTCGCATATGAAACTATTCGACCCGATGCCAAATGAAACGCCCAAACCGTTTGGCAACCCCTTTGAATCAACGGCTGAAATTGTTGCAATCGTCTAACATATAATCGTGCGGCTTACAAGATGATAGGTAGGCAGAGAGGAGAGTTGATTTCAGAGGGAAACGCCTTACGGCGTAAATATAAAATGGTTCGACTTATATAAATAAATTATATCTTTATTTTATAAATATAAATACTTGGTAATTGATACATGACACATTTATTTAACATATTTTAGACCAAAGAAAGTCACTCATTTCCTTTGCTAAAAAAAATCCTCAGAAAATGTGACTAAATGGATAAGCTCAAGCGTTTATATCTATCTTAGCTGGAATCATGAAACCTAAACCTTATATATAGATGGAAGCCAACACCTTCCAACTCTATTACATATACACTAAAAGGGGGTTGGACGAATCAAAGCGTAACGTAAATATATAGATCAAATCTTCGCTCCACCTCACCGACTATGATGGTTCCTCTCATTAAATGAATTACAGATTAATTTATTCTATTGGTATAAACACAAGATACTTTTTATTTAACAAATGTGCAAGTCAAGGAACATCATGCATTGGGACCTCCATAATATAGAAACCTCCCACGGTTCATCCATTCCAAGGATTGTATGGTTGGTAACCTTTTCTTTATGGGAGGAGCTTCTCCATGATTCCAGCCACGTTGTCGGAGCTGACCTTTGCAACACACATACGAATTCATTAAGGCTATCGATTAGGCACTTGAATCTCCACATGCTTCCTATTGGTGGTTCCCCATGTCGGCGTAGGTAGCCGAGGCTACCAAAAAAATAAAACCCATCACTCTAGCCACCCCTTCGCTATGACTATCTCGCTCAGTGCTTCATCCCTCGCTATGCATCCCGCCCCTATGTCACGAAGGCAGGCAGGTATTGCCCGCCAAGTCTCATGCATATAGGATAACTACCATGAAATAGATAGGGAAAATTGCTAGCATGCCACTGATAGCCCCACTTCTTTCTTAGGTTCCGCTTGGGCCTTCTTTGTTTTAGAACCATGCAGGGTAGATTCCTAGCGTGCCACTTATAGCCCCACTTTTTTCCTTGGCTCTGCTTGAGCCTTCTTTCGTTTAGAACCAGGCATGGCAGATTGCTAGCCTACCATGGATAGTTTCGCTTTTTCCTTGGTTCTGCCTTCTTTCCTTTAGAACCAAGGCAAGCTAGGCTCACTTGGCCTGCCACTGATAGTCCCACTTTTAGAACCAACTATACTAGGATATCTAAACCAGGAGCAAAGTTTGGGAACAGGAGACCAATAAAGTCACTGGGATAAGGCTATCATAATCGACAGACTCGACTAAAACAGTAGAGGCATTGCCTCATTATAGCAGGGAAAAAGTTGGCCTCAGAGTTTTCCCAAGGACCACTTTCCTTAATGATAGACTGTAGATTTTGGGGCTCGTAGACATATGATAAAGCACCCACTGACCTCCTACTCCTAGTACCTAGGCAAAGTGAAGGAGATTTTCTATTGGGATTAAGAATCTCCTCAATAGGATCTTAACCGCCCACCCCTTCTAAGGCCAAGACCAGTAAGGACGAACACGACCTTTTGGGTGACCCTTTTTCTTTGATGTCCCGTGCCTCATTCTCTCGAATGCCTCGGCCCGTCAAATATGTCTCAAACGACAACCATCATTTAATTCTTCTGAGCATACATTATGTTTCAATTTAACATATATAATAAAACTGATTCATCAACTTAGTAAACCGATTGTAATTATAGCGAATTTTGTAAATAGACTCCTAATTTTAAATACAGAAGTTAAATTGTAACAATTTTTTTCTTTAAATTTTTCAAATGAAGAAGAAGAAATGTAACTTTCCATAAATAACTATGATTTGTCCATTCATAAAATCAGTTGCATGAAGAACAAATTTCAATCAATTTCATGAAGAATAAATTTCAATTTCTTCATTGAAAATTTTGTGGTTCTTTTTGTTAAATAGAAATGAGAATTTCATACCTGTGATACCTTGAGGTGAGAAAGATTTTGGAATTCCTCTTATCTCTGTCCTATTTCGATCTAGATTTTCATGCCCTGGAAATCATGAACCCTTAACATTTAGAATTAAGTAAAAATTTCTTTGAGACACTATCAATAAGCGCTGCATAATTTCTATTACCTTGACACAACATCGATCTAGTGCGCATTTCCAGCCATAATGATCATCATAGGAAAAATACAGGACACTGCCAAAACACAAAACCTCAACCTCTGCTGAAGTTACCACACTCTGGAGCGTGGACTGAAGTCTCACCCAAAGCAATATGGGGGGATGCCAGAACCAAGTTTCCACACTTTGACATGGCAGTGATGTCGCTTTATACCCTAACCCTTCCTTCACGCAGATCGATAAGCCTTATAGGGCTTATCGATATACTTCCCTTATTGTCCTCTAGACCTCCGCGAAGGTCTATGACTATCTTTCGCGTACCCTAAATAGGCGATCCAGACACTTACGCGCCTCTGTAATTACTCTTATTTCTGTATTTACCCCGATTAGCTTAAGTAGTGGATAACTTCAACATGCATTATGATTATCTTCACGTAAATAGACATTCTTACTTGCATTCATATAATGAAGTAAAACACATAGATTCATCCATCAATATAACAATAAATCATAAACCTAGTATTTAACATAACATAATCGCATGAAGTCATAACAGAAGTAAAATAGCTCATACACAGGTAATTCCAGAATAATTTTCTTTATTGATGTTCAAATATCTCTTACAGACTCTAACTACCTTGCGCACATAGCTGCAGGGGTCCGCACACTCAGCTGCAGAGTTCTACCCTAGGCCTCTATGCACTCAGCTGCAGAGCCTCTCTCCTATGTTAAGACTCTTCATTCTTAGCCCTCACAGACCCATTACATCAATGACTCTTCAAAACATATCTGTACTGAACTACTAAAACTACCATAGACTCTTCTAAACTTCCCCTTTTATCCATTCCCATGGTTCGCAGACAAAGGGTGGATCTCATAAAGCTGACATAATTTACATAAACTAAGGGCGGAAACCCTTTATGACTCTTTACATATTCACACTTCGGGACCACAAAATGCGGAGAGTTTACATTCTTTATACAAAACTTGGGCCTTTAGCCCCAAAACTCGGGCTTTTAACCCCAAAATTGACCCTAGGGGACCCGTTCCCAACAGGCCCCCAACACAAATATGGTGACTCGCTCCTGAGTCACTCTGCTGGCATCGAGATCTTGTCGCGAAGATGTCCCAGCTCCACCTGTAATACTGCAACCTTAGCAGTACACTGTGTCGCCGCCTGCTTAGCTTGTTCGACCAACTGCTCCGTTGCTAGTGCTGCATTATCTGCCTATATTTTCTACTGCATTTTCTGTAGACTAGCCAATTTTCCTTTGATGGTGGCTGTGAGAACATATGCTTCATCTAGCCAAGGTCCCAATCTGGCCTTAAGTACTGCCTCCTTGCATTGTGTTGTGTCCACCTGTTCTTTCAGTGCCTTCGCTTCTTGCAGCTTCGCAAACCTCTGTGTGATGGTGACGGTGCGTGCTATCGTTTTGACCTCATCATACTTTAGCTATAGTTCCCTTGCCTGTGTTTCTAGTCGTTGCACGTTGGGATCTTCCTGCGGGCTAGTAACTAGTTCGAGCTACTACTCGAAGAGTGAAGTGCAATCCTTCACTATGGCGTCTACTGCGGCAACTGCATCCTTGACAGATCCTCGCGCTGTTCTCTGACTTCTGGTAGAGTCGAAGGTTGGGCCCTCAACTCAAGTTGTGTGATCTTAAGGTTCAGTTCAAACTGAACCTTAGCCAGCTCTGTCCTTGCGTCATGCACACCTTCAGTGAGCTTCCGAATTCTGGCATCGACTGGCACATCTTCTGGGATGTTGAGCTCCGTAACAGTCCTGCAAGCCTCAACTACCACAACTATGGTGCGCTCATTCTAATCTGTGATCTTCTTAAGGGGACTAATCGTGGAAGTCTTTTCTATGAACATCTGGACATTGTTGACCTTCTGCTCGTTGATCATATTTAGTGCGCCTTACTCTCTGGCCTAAAGTTTTGCGATAACACCGTCTTGTAGGGTGTTAAGGGCCTCACTTGGCAGCGTGACCAAGTTTAACCCAAACTTCTTGAGAGTGCTAATGGTGGCCTTGTCAGCTTCCACTTCTGTAGTCAATGCTCTGTTTGGCAGCATGACGACCCGTGGATCCAAGGAGTGGATCAGCTCCGCTGCTTCTGAGGTCCTAGGTGCTAAGCTAGTCGACGCTGTGTTGTGTTGTCCCACACTAGTCTACACTTGAGTGGCCTGGAACTATAACTCGCGCAGACCCGCTTGAATGGCAATCAAGGCTTGCTTCTACTGCTTCTCGAACTGCTGCAACAGTTTCGCGGTCACGTCCCTCACTTTGTCCCCGATATCATTTAGATCACCTTCAGTCAAAGTGATCGGGTCAAGTGATGACTTGCTGGCCTTGGACTTCTTCCACAGCCCTAATTTTTCCTTCTCCCTCGTGCGCTTAACCTAGAATGGAGTAGTCTCCAGGTATGCACCTCCCTGTCTTGATAGTTGCTCATCTTCCTTTGTCTGCGATGAAGGAGACCTTTGACTTCTGTCAGAGTCATGCTCTTCCTCTTCTTCCTCCTCTTCTGTCAGCTTCTTAGTTGCACACTCTGCTTTAGCTTTTTCCTCGACCTCCTTTTTCCTCCTTTCGTCCAACTGCTGCATTTTTATCCTGGCCTCTTCTTTCTTCTGCTTCACTGCAGACTTACTAGACCCAGTGGACAAGTCTGAGGCCATGCGCCACTCTGCTGGCCAACTCTCAATGACCGCGGCGATTTCATCATCTGTCTCCAAGTATGGAAGATCATACCATTTTTGCTCGGGGTCCTTCTGCGCTTTTATGGAAACATAGTGGAACTTCTCCCTGAACTCCACATATTCTGACAACTACTCAAAGACAGTTTGTGAGAGCTGCAACTTGCAGTTAATTGCGACACGAATGATTGCCTCCATTAGCACCCATAAGATATTGTTGTCTTTGACTCTCGCGAGGAAACTGGCTATCCTTCGATAGCTCCCACGCAACCAACACTATTGATAACACTAACCAAGAGTAGTGAAAAGTTTTATCCTAGTCTTGGGCTTCTTTGCAGTTCGCGAGGAACTCACCGCATAGGTAGCACGCCCAATTAAATTGTATGCCCTCTATGCACTGAGTTGATAAAACACAATTGGTGCTAGCACCTCATTTGCGCGACACTTTCTCATGATTTTCCTAGCCAAAATCTGGGAGGTGACCTTAACCGAGGTGTCAATTATGCTAGAAATTGAATAGCCGCATGGTTTATTAGCCAGCTTAAACTTATCATTCATTTGCATGGTAGGGTCACACTCACCCGTCTTTCGCCAAATGTCATGGTCGAGTTCAATCCTGAATGCGGCAGAAAAGTGATCCTATGGATCAACATGATCGTGATTGGTATCGATTCTCCCAACCACAGGCATCCATTGTGCACCAAGCACAACAATTTCTTGATCACCATCAAGGTTATAGGTGCACGATGGTAATGCGGCACCCATAGCAGGTTTAATAGGCTTACTTTTTCCACCCCTTTGATCCACTTCTTTGAATCTAGCGCGGCAACACCTGTATCTTTGTAGAACACTCGGGTCATGAAGGCATCAGTCGCCAAGTGGGGGAATCACTCTATGTATGCTAAATTCCAAATCCTCCAGCTTGAGAGACGGGATTCGCGCCAAGTGCGGGCCTTCAAATGTAATTAGGTGTGGCAGCAATGGGGTATTCAACATAAATTTTCCTTCATCCGGGTCCTTCGGGACCTTCACCTTGCCTCGACGCGGGAGAATGTATTCCAACAACTTGGAAATAGGATCTACGTCCTCAATGTCAATGTCCTCGGCACCCATATCCACATCTTCAGTGCCCTCCTCAGATTCTAGGTTGACCACCTTACCATTCTCCTGCGCAGTGGGCTTTTCTTTCTGCAGATGTTTCCTAGGAAACGTGCGCACTGGTTGTGCCACTTTTTGCTTGTCCTTCTTCACTTTAGGCCCCTTTGTAGTCAGCGTAGGCCTCAGACTTGGAGACCTCAATGATTTCGGTACCTCTACAGGCACCTCTACACTTGCAATCTTAGGGGAATCTCCCTAAGATGCCATCGATCCCTCAGTAGTTGCGGTTTCCATGGGTGCTGACATGATGCTAGTTAGGAGATCTTGGGTTTCCTTGGGCAGCTTATCAAAGACTAAACTTGCCACCAAAGCCTCAAAACTCTCAAGGTTCATGCGTGCCTGAGAGCTCAACACCTCAATTCTCAAAATGCCAAGTGTTTTTTGTTGGGTGGCCATTTGTAATTTATAGGAAAATTCGAATTTGAATCCGACCTTTCCCCCCAAAATTCGCTTATAAATGCTAGATTGGCGGCAGATTTTCAAAGATCTCGCTTTTAAATTCTGACTTAAATTTCGCCCCCTACTCGATTTAGTCATTTTCTCACTGTCAAATCATGAACAATGATCATAATGGTCACTTCCTGGCGGCCCTGCGCAATCTCTCCTCTTATAGCGCAACTCCCTTCGCACTTCTCTTAACGTTGTGACATTCCTTCTTTCCACGCAGTTCCCCAGTCACGCAGCTCTACAACCCGGGCAATGTAGTTTATAGCCTCGTGGCTCCATTCAACTGCCTGAAGTGATAAGATTGTGCTTCCACCATATAGTCATCTGGCCAGATCCTTGGTGTATGGCTTCAATCGACTGCCATTTACCTTCCCTAGAAATAGCTCCCCATTCAACTTCACGAGCTGAACTGCTCCACCACCGGTAATCTCTTTAACGACATAGGTCCCCAGCCAATGCATCCAAAATTTTCCTGGAAATTTATCAAACTTGATATCATATAACAAAACCAAATCATTTACCTTGAAGGTGTGCATATTGATGTGTCGATTGTGCCATGCTTTTTCGCGCTTCTTTTGAACTTGCTGATGTAATCCAGCAAAAAATCTATCCTCTTCCAACTTTGTTAGCTGCACAAGCCTTTCTTCTAAGGCTCCACGATGCATCATTCCTATAAATGTTGTTATGCACAGACTAGGTACGATGTATTCCATCGACATCACAACTTCTATGCCATAAACAAGCCTGAAAGGCATTCAGCTAGTCAGAATTTTGCAAACTGTAGTCCTGTAATCCCATAGCATCGCGGGTACACAGACATCCTAGTCATTCCTTTGTGCATTATAGACCTTCATCAACGCATTATCCAATATCTTATTAAATGCTTCCACCGTCCCATTAGCCTGCGGGTGATATGGCGTACTCTTTTGAAGATAAACTTGGAACTCCTTCATCAACGCACTGATCGTCTCATTAAGAAAATGCATAGCGCGATCGCTCATCAAAATATTCGAGAAACCAAAACTAGTCAGTACGTACTCAAAGATGAATGTTGTTATTTTTTCGCATGTACAGTCCTTCACAGGCTGCGCCTCCACCATCTGGTCAAATACTTAGTCACATTGATGATGTACCACTGTAACGACCCAGCTAAAACAGTGAAATGACCCAGCTAAACTATATATATATATATCTATTTTTTTTTTTTTACACAGCAATTACAACCAGCAAATAAACACATTGAGATTTCAATTCAATCAATACACACATCGCTGATGCCAATTTCAGGAACATAACACCACATTTATATACCTTTAATCTAAGGTCAAGTAGTAACGAAATACACATGTACCATACACCGGAGAGGCGAGACTCCGCTTGCTTTGTTGTCGCTGGTATTTCCTTATTGCTGGTCACTTCTGCGAGTGTATGATGACACACTTGATCCGAAAACGAGACCCACCGGTTAACCTCCCAGCCTACTCCTTGGGTACTCTTCTTCCCCGCGGACCCCCGAGCTGCAATGGGGTTGTACAATGGCAGAAGAATCTCGCTGGCAGAGGAGAGCAACCTTAGCTCAAGAGTCCCCTCTGTAAAAAGAAATCCTCTACCTCACCAACTCACTATAGCTTCGTAGTCACTGTTTTGACATCATATCATCCATCCAACAATAGGGTTCCCAAAAAAAGTCCCTTCTCTCATGGCTTGCCCCTTATTTTATAGGAGTCCTCATAGGTGACACTTGGCATGTCATGCATAATTATAATATTTTTCTTTTAATTTAATACTTGATTATTCACCCACCCATGTGTCATTCTCTCAGTAAGGGTCACCCAAAATTATTTACTTAACTTTTTATTTAAAACTAATATTTTCCCCACCTCACAAGATTCCTATTTCTTCTCCTAGTTGTCTCTTTATTCCCCCCTTTTATTCTTTAAATTGTGTTTATTACTTGGAGTCAATTAATGAGTCAAGATTTTATCCCCAATCTACTTCCTACATTAACTCAGGTTATCTCTTAGAGGGATATTCTTATGCTGGTTGATGCCACATGGAGCTTCTCTACATTTCTCTAATTTAATTTATTTTTCTTATTTTAATTCACCTTCCTCTTTTCTTAATTAAGTTTAATTGGTTTAGGATTAATCTTTATCCTTACAATATGTTTGTCTTCCCCTTTTATCTAATTAAACCACCTAATCTACCTAGCATTTTCCAACATGGGGAGGGTAGAATTTTTAAGGTACTCTATTTATTTCTTCCTATGATCCTCCTTATTCCAAGTTTTATTTTTGATTTAATTACCTTGGTTTCTAATCATCATTTACCCTTGATTTAACTCCCTAGTTTTCATTCCTTACTTATATATATTTATTAGCATTTATTTTTAATGATTCCAAGGGTGCCAAGTTTGGTTGTGCCCTTCAAGAACTTCCCTAGAAGTTCCAAGGGTGCCACACCTAACAGTTTAATTGTGATGCCAAGGGTGCCAAGTTGGTCGTGCCCTTCAAGAATTTCCCCTGAAATTCCAAGGGTGCCACACCACTTGCCCTTCAAGCATCCAGTGACTACGAGGGGAAAATATCGTGCAACGTCATAGACCACTATCATCTCTTATGTTGCCTGCTATAGTGAGACTAATGGTGCCGGGGATCAAGGAATCCGCCTTGTTGCACGCCCCCCAGTAAACTCCTCATGAGCGACCCAACTTTGGGACCTGCCCTCATGGCATCGTGATCTTCAAGGCGAAGGTGTTTAAACCCTTCCAGCCCAAGTCACGGCGGGAGTGCTAGTGGGTGAGATCAGGGACACTGTCCCACCCCTCCCATGTAGTTCCATCCACTTGTCCATCACCCATATGTGAATCATTCGGCCAAGCAACTCATCTGTGCCTGCAACCATTAACATATCATCAGAATATAGATAACCATATATAGCAGGTTTCAAAATCAATTAGAATTTCAAAGATAAAATAATATAAATTTTCATCAAACCAGGTGTCGTCAACTCGTCATGTGCGAGTGCCTCTGGTGGTTTTCTTGCCATACTCAATAATAATCAGTAACCAGGTTTTTCAATGTTAGTCATTGTCATAATAGCATTAATTACCATCACCTGGTCATTCACATCACCGTTCATTGTGAACCAGAACTAATGTAAGTAGCTAACATAGGGGATACCTCCATCATCATAACCTTAATGGAACCATACATATAGATCAAGGCTATCATCATTATAACATCAATAGAAACATGTCTATCCTTTAATACTATCACCATCATGATATCAATAGAGAATACACATAACCATTAATTATATCGTAATCATAATATTAATAGAGAACATACATAACCATCACATTCGTTGATAATAGAGTCACGTTTCTGGATCCTCAGCCTGAGTTACTCATAGACTAAAGTATGCAAGATAATGTCATATTAGAGTTAGGAAACTAGGGTGGGCACTACAACCACGCACTCGTCTTCTCTCCTAGAGGCTGAATTGGTTGTACACATTCAATCGCCCACTTTTCGCATGGTTGTAATGACATCTGCGGATTTAGAGGAAGCTCATCCCTTCGCGATGGACTGCTCATCCTTTGACATGAATCACATGCCTTACAGTAAGCCTTAGAATCCTTATGAAGCATCAGCCACCATAGCCCAACATGTAAAATTTCCTGTGCTGTAGCCTTTCCTGCATAATTTCCTCCCGCGGATCCTCAATGAGCTTCAACAAGGATATTGTTCCATTCAAAGTCAGGTACATAACATCATAGAATTTCATCCAAGCCCATTTTATATAAATGACCTGCAATGATAGAAAAGTCTGTCGCGTGCACCACCAATTCCTTCTTTTGTTGGTTAGTATACCCCTCTAGATCCATTCCCATCCTCAGGAAGTGTATAATATCTTCAAAGTGACTGTCCGCGACATGCACCGCAAAGAGCTGCGCATCAGGCAATCCTTCCTCCAATTTAGTAGGCTCCTCTCCTATTTCAATGCGTGACAGATGATTTGGACCGACATTCAATTGTCTTGGCTTCACGATAACTTCAAAATCATATTCCTGAAATAATAACAACCACCTGCATATTCCCCCCCCAACATAGGCTTGTTGACCAGGTATTTCAACGCAGAATGGTTTGTATACATCTTAAAGTGTATGCCTAATAAATAATGCCTGAACTTCTGGAGCGCTTACACCATAGCCAAACCCTTCGCGCTTCGTCGTTGAATAATTCTTCTCAGCTTTAGACAACTTTCTACTTGCGAACGCTATAGGATGATCCAATTCTCCCTCAACGACCTGCATCAGTACTGCTCCTAGCGCAATACATGACACGTCCACATGCACATGGAATTCCTTCTTCCAATTTGGGAAGACTAGGATCGACGCGGTTACCATCTTTTCCTTCAACACATCTAAGCTTTGCTGAAACTCTTCATTCCAACATAATGTAGCATCCTTCTCCATCGGTGCGGTAATCTAAGCATAGCTTTTGATGAACGTCCAATAATATCCTGTATGCCCCAGCGTTGTGCACAACTGTTTCACACTTCTTGGTGCCTCCAAATTGATGATGACTGTGATCTTAGCAGGATCTACCATTAAGCATTGTTTACATACCAGATGTCTCAGCAGGATCCCAAAAGGAACACAAAATAATAATTTCTTCAAATTGAGCACGATATGATACCTCTGGCATGTGTTCAACATCAATCATAAGCTAGCTACATGGCGCTTTACCAGCCCAAACACTGTCCAATCATCAAATTATACCTTCATAAACTTATGAATGAAATCCTTGAATGCCGCAATGATTACATGCGAAACTATTGTCGATGCATTCTTCAGTCCAAACGACATCACAGTATACTGAAAGCACCCCCATTCAGTCATAAAGGTCATCTTGCTTCTATCCTCAGGCATGATCTTGATCTAATGGTACCCCGAGAACCCATCAGTGAATGAATATGCTTCCTGGCCACCAACATTATCCAACACTTCATCGATGAAAGGAGTTGGAAAGGGATCTACACGCAGACGTCATTCAACTTCCTGAGGTCTACGCATATCCTTACTTCATCCTTTTTATTCTTTTCCTGAACCACTATTGGGCTCACCCAATCAAATTCTTCGACCGGTTCAATAATTTCTGCGACAAGCATTTTATCCAACTCTAAGGGGATCTTCTCTTTATACTTGGGGTTGAGGCGATAAGGGCTTTGATTAATCGGCTTCATGTCTGGTTTCAATGTGATATTCATGACTCCCAAGTCCTCTATTATCCCTTTGAAATATGAAAACTTCGTAGGGAACAAGTCTTGATATTCGCGGATCAATTCAAAGAACTTATTGACTATTGCATCATCCCAGTGGTCCCCAATTTTTGTAAAATTTTGGCTCCACATCTGTCCCAATGTTCACTTGTCTTGTTTTTAGCGGTGTGTTGATATATGGATTCTCAATTTACGGTCCTTCAACTTCACGTGACCTTCAGTCTCTGGGATATTAATGTTCCTCAAGTCTTCATCGCCTTCCTCAACAGTCACATTATAACACTCCAGCACGTAGCGCAGCTAGGTAGTCCAATCTAATTGAATTATGTCCAAGGGATCCTGTGGTATTCTAAAGATCGATGCCTTGACTTCCTGCAATGCTTCATCAATACATTTAAATCCATCCTCGAAAGTAAATGTCATCAAAAACCCTTGATTCAAAACGTCCCATTCTTTAGTGCCATGGCAGAGCTCCGTCTCTAAGTACTAATTCATCGGTATAACATCCAAAGTATGACAAACAGATGCACCCATTCAGGCTCAGGCTCTACTCCATAGACCTTGGTCCATTTGGCTAGGTGATCGAGCGGGTCATCCCTCCCATCATATTTCTCTGTGAGATGCACTTGTGGGTGACCAAACCACAATCTCATCCTCTTTCTGTATATGTGCCAATCATCAAAACTTTCCTTATGCGTACCCCACCATATCGGAGGCGTAGCTCGCAGCACCCAATCCAAGGCCTAGTAGCGATGCTTCTCTGGCACTTCCCTGTTAAATGTATCCAAAAATTTGTCAATGTCAGTTAAACCATCATAGTAAGGCAGATTCCTTACCACCGATGATACACAAAGCAGGGACGTGGTCATCATATTACGTACTTCATGTAGTCGGTTATGCTAGTGTTCCAACTCCTCATCTAAATCTGAAGTGTGGGAGATTTCGCAGTCCCATGCAATATGTCCATCTACTATCAGATTCACCCAATCCTGATCTCACGCTGTTATCTTATAAACCTGGTCCAAGTTATCGTCACTTTCATAATCGCGGATCAGTTCAATATAGCATGGTCCTTCTACAGGGTCCAGGGGCACTACTACGTGGAGCGATTTCTTCTCAAATATGATCTTCCACCTCTTCAAATTGATTACCCCATTCATGTTAGTGGCCCAATCGATCCCAAGGAGAGCAGGGTAGGGATTGCCGTCATCCATTATCTCTATCACTTCGAAGTTAGCCAATGCACTTTCGCCCTCAATATCCACTATCACTTCCTGTAATCTTCCCATGGGAATGATTTTATACTGATTTTCCATCCTTAACTGAATCGGAGACCATTGCAGCGCAGGTCTCCCCATCCTTTCCCATGTCCATTTAGGCAGAACATTCACATCTGACCCTAGATCTAGAATTACTTGATGCATCTCATATTCTCCTATTTGCGCAATAAGCCTCATCTCACGCCCCGTTCTTGGCCTATTCTTACCAATCTTCCTAACTATGTGCGGTCCATCAAGAGAATTTTCTTTCCCGATACACTTATTTATCAGTTCCTTTAGTCCTTTTACAACCTTGCTCTCATGCAAGAGCTTCATACAGGTATCCAAGAAAGTAGTAAGCATGGAAGGGTCCATCTCTTCAGTTGGCTTATCCTGACTTCCTGAGGTAAAGGCCTCAACAAAGCTTTTCTTCACTTCCATAAATGTTTCCCGTGTGTGCTTCAGATCAAATTCGACCTCCTTTTCTGGAGCTTTGTGGACCCATTCACTTTCTTCAGGCTACTTCTCCTTATCTTTGTGATTCGTCATCCCACTCCGTAGCACAATATTTACCTTGGGATCCTCTTCACGAGGGTTAGCCCTCATCATCTGCAGGTTTTGGGTCAGCTGCGCCCCCTTTTCACGTATCTTAGCTAGAAATACCGCGCAATATTCATTTGTGCGGTCAAACTAAGTACAATATCGGCATGACATATGCATCAAATTTGGGCAGTCTCGCACGTAGTGTCCTGGTCCTCCACAGTTGTAATAAATGACCTGTCCTTGATCTCTACCAGGTTCTCCTCCACCTTGGCCTCGTCCGCACCCCTGATATTTGCCTTGCGCTCCCCCAACACCTTGGTCTGGAGGCCGGCTTTCTCCGTGCACCCAATATGCGAGCGTTATATCCATCATTAACTCGTAACTATGATAATTGCACTCATCATGACCCACTGATTTACAGAAGTTGCAGAAGAGTTGTTGCGATGTCTGTACAAATTTCTGCAGCAAATGGCAATAAAAAATCATATGTTTTCCAGCTACTTGACAGATAGCACACCATAGTGTGGGCTCTGCACTTGGCCTCGCTTGAGCATCCGGTCTCAGAGGTATTGGTCCTCCTGCTACAACATAATTCGTGAAGACTGGGCAATGATCTTTGTCATGCCCCTGGATTTTGCATTTCAGGCACCAAACTTCTTCGCGCACCTATGGCCAAACTGTTCTATCGTTCTTCAGACTCTGCATTTCTAGGAAAAGGTTTTGTAACTGCGCATGAATCTCTTGAACCCCCAAATTATGATCTTGCATCAATGTCTCATGCAATCTCATCAGAATCTCCAGAGATTCCGCCTGGGTCCCAATCTTTTGTTGTGATAGCACAACCCTTAGATGAGGTAGGAGCGAAGCCACAAACCATTCACGATGCTTCCCATTAGTCAGATTCATGTTAGCTTCACAGATATTGCATTTCAATCTCTGATCTAGCTCCCAGGGTCTCTCACCAGGCCTCATCGTTATTTCGTCAAATCCAACGATTGATTGTGCTTCAGACTTAGGCCTACTGAATTCCTTATTCAGCGTGGTCTGAATATTTGCCAATGCAGACGTCGAGTTATCAGTGTAGTACTTAATGTACCGCGTTAGTGCGCATTCCTGCAAATCACTAACCAATGTTTCTTTCTTAATATGATCATCTGTGATACCCTGAGCTTCCCATACAACCTTCACTACTAACCAAAACTCATCCGGATCCTTATTTCCCAAGCCCTTGAACACATGTATCTTTACTGGGTTCGCCATACTGAATGGTGGCAGAGGTGGTGGTGGTGTAGGTGAAGGTGTATGCGGTGGAGGTGAAGATGGAGGCGGTGTGGGTGAATGGGGTATTCGAGGGAACCCTTGTTTTATCAACTTAACGACGCTCTGCAGAGAAGCCTGTGCTGCTTCCTCGTCGTCACTCAGAGGAAGTTCAATAAGTGGGTTATATTCAGAGTCTGTTTTCCCTTTGTTCCTGAATGTCTTTCCACTTCCCATAGCCCCAAACATCAAGGTAGTTTCATAATCTGCTTTTCACACAATAACATCTTCATCCAATCATTTAAAGACCTTAAATACTTACCTCACGACCCCTTGAAGAAGCGGCGCTCCGCTTCACAGTCGCTGACCGAGGTATTGACCATGAACTATGTCACGAACCCTCCTACAATATGATCGAGCCAATGATCAACAACGTGTGCAATCTTATCTTTAGAGGCTTCTAATCTCCACACTAATTCTAGGGTCCAGACTATTGGACCGTCAAGCCTCCACCTTCTTTGGTCATCTGCCAATTTCACGATCCACTCATATAATTCAATCGGGAAGGAACAAATGAAGATTTCTTGTATCTCTGTGTACAGATATTTGTCCAACCACTGTTCTTTCGTCAATCGCGGCTTCCTATTCTCTCATGCCGTGAATTCGTGGATATTTCTACCCAACCAGTCTTTGATCTCCTTCTTAGTTGGATTCCAATGATGCGGCATCACACATATTTTTATGCAGATCATGTCCTAACAATGGAACCATTTGTTGGCTTGATGGGCCTTGACCCAAGTTCAACGTTAATTAACCAAGAAAATCCCTACACTACTGGCCCTTTCGGCATCAACTTGTGGAGCGCGGATTGAAGTCTCACCCGAAGTAGTATAGGGGGATGCAGGAACCAAGTTTCCACACCCTGAGATGGTAGTGTTGTCTCTTTATACCCTAACCCTTCCTTCACGCAGATCGATAAGCCTTTTATGGCTTATCAATATACTTCCGTTAGTTGTCCTCTAGACCTCTGCGAAGGTCTATGACTATCTTTCATGTACCTTAAATAGGTGATCCAGACACTTACACACCTTTATAATTACTCTTATTGCTGTATTTACCTCGATTAACTTAAGTAGTGGATAACTTCAATATGAATTATGATTATATTCGCATAAACAGATATTCTTAATTGCGTTCATATAATAAAGTAAAACACATAGATTCACGCGTCAATACAACATTAAATCATAAACCTAGTATTAAAATAACATAATTGCATGCAGTTATAACAAAAGTAAAATAGGTCATACATAGGTAATTCTAGAATAATTCTCTTTATTGTTGTTTAGATCGCTCTTACAAACTCTAACTACCCTATGCACATAGCTGCAGGGGTCCGCGCATTCAGCTATGGATTTCTACCCCAGACCTCTGCGCACTTAGTTACAGAGCCTCTCTCCTACGTTAAGACGCTTCACTCTTAGCCCTCACAGAACCATTACATCAATGACTCTTCAAAACATATCTGAACTGAACTACCAAAACTGCCTTAGACTCTTCTAAGATTTCCCTTTTTATACATTCCCATGGTCCGCAAACCAAGGGTGGATCTCATAAATCTAACACAAGTTACATAAACTAAGGGTGGAAACTCTTGATGACTCTTTACATCTTCACACTCCGCGACCACAAAATGCGAAGAATTTACATTCTTTATACAAAACTTGGGCCTTTAGCCCCAAAAATCGGGCTTTTAACTCCAAAATTGACCCTAGGAGACCTGTTCCCAACACTCCTCTACCTTCATCCATTGCACTCCAAATCCCAGCCTCCATAAGAAACGTCATTGTCCAATGGTGTATCATAGATGAAGGTGCCTCCACCTCTGTGATGGTTACTAGTGTTTGGAAGTGGATTGGTTCCCTGGACCTGTCCCTGTTCACCATCACTCTCCATGCTTGGGACAATCATCCCTCACAACCCCTTGACTTATATCAAAACTATCCTATCATTGTTGTCGGCAAGACTGTCTCTATTGACAATGAGGTCATTGATGCCCCATTACATTACAAAATCATTTTTGGTCATAGTTATACCTATGTTATGTTAGTTTTCGCATCTGCATTCACCGTAAGATGTGCTTCCCTCATAATGGAAAGATCATCACTATTGATCAGCTAACGTACTATCATCCCAAATATCAGACTTCACATCAATCCAATATCTCATCAATGACTGACAATCAAATTGTCTCATTCCTCACCAATTTCTCTCCTGGAGTCTACGAATATTCCATCTTGCTTTTTCTTATTACGGTCCACCACCTACTCCTTCTGAGCCTAGCTCATCCATTTTTTGAATGCTTCAAGCATCATAGACTGCTCACAAGCAATATGGTATGCCTTCACAAAAACCAACACCTCTAGAGCCTGCTATTCCCAACTCAACCTAGCCTTTTGGTACTACTCCTCAAGTACCATTTCCTTCTACTAGTATCTCTCCTAATCCCTTTCAGCATGGAATTTTTCCCCCAGGTCTTAACCATCTCAGAGCAGTTCCCCTAGGTCATTACCATTATGGTTAGATATTGTTTTTATTTACACCCCCATGAGTTTATTCTACATCTGTCATGACTACATTGAGTTTACCTAACATTACCTTGGGTATCCTAGTCTGGTACATTGATCCTTTTGCAAACACTCCCCCAGATCAACTCAAACCTTACAATACTTTGACCATCGTTCTTCGTGTTGTTCCTACCCCTTCCTTTGATTTAGTTCAATAATAAACTCAACAATAACCCACTCTTGTTTTGAAAGCATTTGGTGAGGGGGGAAAATCCTAGAAAAAGGCACCAAAGCAAAGGCACCCAAAACAACTCCATATCCTCCTAAGCCACCGAAGCCTATTCCTCCATGCGCTTTCTGTGATGTTGTTTGTCATGCCACCAATAATTGTCCTGAGCTCCCTCATATCAAGAATTGTTTCTCTAATATCTTCCATGATTCTAACATTCCTCAGGTCCAGGTCACCTTACCTAGGTCATCTAAGAAGAATAGATCATTATACATTAATCACCCCTATGCTTTGTGTGATAATTATGGCCATTATTCTCATTGTTGTCCCCGTCTCAAATAATTTTGTGATAGAATTCATGTGCTTCACGAATTAGAGGTCGCTCGTAGTGAATCCACTTCTCTCTACCTGCGGGTTTTGGTCCCACTCCTACAATAGAGTAGGAGTTCTATCAACCACCCACTATGATCTCTACCCCTGATGTCATGATGATGGATAATACCGCTCATATTCTCTACCTATCGTCATCCATGAGATCGATGTATTAGAACTCTCTAGATGTCTCCTATTAATATTTTGTTGAACCTTCTTCGATGAACACTTTGGTCTCAACATCGGTAGATTTCCCATCTACTAGTCATATGTCTCCCAACGTCGACGATGCGTATGTGAACCTTGTCTCTCCTGAAGATGCCTAAGTTAGTTCCTCTTCAGCATGTAGTCTATCTCCCTCCCATCCCCCCATCTTCCATTCTGATGAATACATCATGGAAGCCATGACCACCCATGAGTATCCTTGGGATGATATGCACCATTATGCGTACTTCCTTCCGCATTAAACCCATGATCAATATGATATGGAGTCAAAATAATTCATTCATGGTGAATTTTATTGGTTTGAAAATACGATTCCTACACCAGATGCTTTTGAAGAAGGAATATGGATAACTTTTTCCCTACCATCAAAATTAACATTTCGAATAAAATAGGGATCGAAGAAAATATCATTTTGGGGGCACAATGCACCCCCAAAGAAATCAATGCTTACATCAAGTTATTTCAATAATTTCGTGATGTTCTCACCTCGTCTTATTATGAAATTCCAAGACTTGATCCTTCCATTATTGAACATCACATTTACACTTGGCCTAATGTCATCCCTTTTCGCCAAAAGCAAAGGCCTATCCATACTTCCAAATGTGAAGCTATCAAAGCTAAAATCGATAAGCTCAAGCAGGCTAGTTTCATCTATCCCATTGAATACACCATATGTGTATCCAATCATGTTCTCATTCTTAAGAAAAAGGCACCCTTCATGTCTACATAGACTTTTGTGATCTGAACAAAGCTTGTCCAAAAGAAAACTTCCCACACCATTTATAGACCAAGCCATCGATGAGTGTGCGGGGCATGTTATAAAATTATATATTACAGAGCAATAAAACACATAAAATATTGCAAAAACACAAACACATAAAATGCATAAAACAAGAGAGAGACATAGATAAACGTGGTTCACCCAATTTGGACTACATCCATGGAGAAACAACCAGTCCTTCCTTTTATATTATCCAACAAAATGAAGAGATACAACCTATGGCCGATCCCCTGTAATTTCCTCTTCGCTCTTACACAATGTCCTCTCTCTTTCTCGCCCAGAATACACATATCTTCATCCACAATACAATTCCCTCATATATAACGAGGGGTTGCCTTCTAGGGAAAAAAACCCTAAATTAAACATAACTTCTACTGTTAAATCATCCACCTAATGAATGGCCCAGATTGACTGTGAAATGAAAATATTTTACATGGAAATTTTACATCTATTTTTTTAGCTTTAGGGGCAGTGCCCCCAACCCCACCAAGGGGAGGCTCATAAAAATTGTCGTCGCCTCCCCTAGTGACAAAAAAATGGGCGGAATTTCCGCCCCATTATGAACCAGGGTCCAATGTGGCAATACCTCTGAATAAAGAAGATAATCAGGCTCCACACCCAACAATCTCCCACTTTGAGACTGATTATATCAACTCCACTGTTGCTTCATTTGTTGGACAATGACTCCACTTTGGACCTAGTTGTTTTTCATCTTCATCATCATACTTGAAGACCAATTGAAACCGAGAAAAATCTCAGTTTCTCCGTGGTTACAACTTTTGTTAACATATTTGCAAGATTCTGGCTAGTGTGTATCTTTTACAGCTTCAATTGTCCATCTTCCAACACTGACCATAGAAATGGTACCTTTTACAACTTCACATCTTCCCACCAAATATCTGCTTTACCTTTGAGATTGAAAGTGGTTATATTTGCTTTCATATTTTCTGAATAATCGTGCAACGAAAGAATTTCTTCATACCAAGAAAACTTGCTTCTGCATCCTGTGATGTCTTCATCTCTTCATCAAAGGTAGGTGGCTTTAACTTATTAAACTCATCCAGAAAGTATCCCATATCACTTCTCCTATAAGGATGATAGCGATGATGATCATGATGCATGTATGAGCCAGAACTGGAATAGTACCCGCGTCGATCACCTCTCCTATCCTTAGTGTCCAACAACATGCCATCTTTGATCGTGTGAGATCTATCTGACTTCTGTCTACTAGGATACTTATTGCATATTCCCCATTAGTTCTATCCTCAAGTCCATGGCTTATCCGAAGTGATCTCTGTCGTTGCAAACATGACAAACTCTGAAATAGTATCACATTCACCTCTGCTTGTTTCTCTTGTGCCTGCATGATTTTCTCATTGTCTGCTTTGCAACTCCTTATTTATTCCTTCAGGCTTCTCAATGTGTCTACCAAGTCAGAAGAGTGCCCCACACCATGCTGCCCATCTGATGTATAGGGAGATTCTATGTAGTCTACCACCTTGCTAGCCATCTGATCTCTTTCCTGCAAGGCATACTATGTCAGCTAAACCAAATCACAATTAACCAATTTACCATAGCATAATTCTAGGAGGATACATTGTCTGCAAGATCATCAAATCAATGTAATACATGTATAACATAATCCTAATATCATATAGACATATATGGAATAAGTGCATGAACACATAAATATCATTCTAGTTAGGGTCCAGTCATCAATGCAAGGGCATATCCACAATGCATGCTATGACCTCATGCATGACAACAACCATTACTCCATTGCACACATATCCACATGAAACTATCAACATGCATAATCAATGCCTAATCAGCTACACATACGTATGAACGCATGTAGGCGAGCATAAGCGATTAATTCTTGTAATCAACCTACAATACTGATACATATAATCAAAACATTCAAGAATGCACCTGACATACAAGGATGTAGTCAAGTGACATATAATCAACACGTAAGTGAGATATAACCATATGCAACCAGTCATATACTTCTGACGTTGCATCCCACAAAATCACACCAAGTTCCTCATGACAACCTTACTACAATCATGATCAACATGACGCAATGCAACAAGCACATGGAATGCAAGTGTAAGAGAAACACATGCATTCATGACCAACACATTCACCCAAGGAGAGTGAAACTTGGCTCTGATACCAATCTGCAACACCCCCTCCTCCTAGGTCCACCTAATCAATTGGCTAGTCGGGGTAAACATGCGACAAGAGAGGATGCTATAAGGGATTCAACTTCCTTGGTGACCTTAAGGAAATGGAACCAAAGAAACATATCAAACAAACCCATCTACATCAAGAACAACACCCTCAAGAGACATGTCAGCCACTCAAACATCATGTCCTTGAGTCCCACCGATGATTTAAGTGTATTATCCCTTGGTCGTTATCATGCTATAGGCAAGACAACAACCAAAAGGAAAAGTCACTCTCACAGGCATGTGTGCTAATGTCTCCGAGACTTGAGCCACTTTTCTAGCTCAGAATACCGACCTTTGCCCAAAATTTGTTATAACCTTCAGAATACATCAAATACATGATGACAATAAAAACAAATAAAAAATAAACCTCAGGACTAGGCCTGAGCATCCCCAACCGGGGCTGGCATTCCGTTAAACACTTGGCATCAATGCAACCCACAGGCTTAGGATACAAAAAAGAGAAAAAATGGCTGAAATAACTTATGAAACATAACTAGAAGGATCACCTCCTTCTCCATTGAACTCTTATATCATCAATTAGGTCTTGCATCCATCCATTTAACAATTACAAGCAAATACATGAAATAACCATGACATGAACTAGTCATTTAACCATGCTTATAACTAGCATAAAACCATATAAATATCATAGATATGGTAGCCATTAAATCCACATATAAAGCAATGCAAAAGTAAGAGAACTTAGCTTTTATTAGTCACAGGTAAATCTGACCAGGTCCAGGACTTCCACATACCACCCGACCGTAGACATGGCTGAACCAAATCTCTCTTTTAGCCAATCACCTCCATTGCATATTCCAAGAATGAATGTGGGATCTCATAGAACAACCAAGGGAATCCGGAGGTTAAACCACCTCCACCCTCACCAAACCGTGATCACACCAAAACCAGTGCTCCGATCACAATCCAAGGCCAGATTACTATGCCCTAAATTGAGACTTCTCCCTCAGGCTTTATCGTGTATCCTGCCAAAACTGGTCAAGGGATTCCTAGGCCTTTGGGAATGAAACTTGAGACCACCTCCACCCCGGATTCCGAAATCCATCTGGAAAACCAAAACTCAAAACTGAGATAAACATCCCAACATACCATGGCATCTGGAAAAAGGAAAGGTTAGGATGAAAACCATTGTCATAACACGACAAAACCATGCCACCAACATCAAGAGAACCATAAACCAACATGCAAAGCCATGTGTGTCCAAACCACCTAGGAAACCACACATGCAAAAGGTTACCTGCAAGTATTCCTGCTAAAGCTGCCTGATCCTGGTTTCCTTCCTTGATCCTCGCTTTCCTTCCTTTACCTTTTCTTTCTTTTCCTTCCTTGATCCAAAGCTAGAGTGCTCCAAGAAAACTCTAAGTGACCAAGAGTGAGAGAGAGAGAGAGAATAATGAGATAGCTCCAAACTTGAACTAACAAAGAGCTTACACCGACTAAGATTGAGCAAAAAACATGACAACTGATCCTCATAAGCCTTTTTATCAATGAGGCCTTTAATTTCTTCATTTTTCATTATTTTCCTTCAGTTTCCTCCTCACATGCAACATGTGACCTTTGACCTTACTTTTCTCCTAATTTCCATTATTTTCATAAATAAATGTTCCAAAAATACCTTTTAATGCCTTTTTCTTAGCCTTTGCCAATTTCCTTAGCCAAAAACACACATTGAGTGATGGCCACTAAGATATCTTTGCCCAACATTCAACTTGGAATGAGTGTCCCTTAACCATGGTCTTATTTTTCCTTTATTAACTTTTATTACATGAAATTTTCACTAGGGATGTTACAACATCCCATGCCATTGATGGTATCATTGGAACCATTTCAAAACCTCAAATTCAACCATATGTTCTAGCTCTGATGAGTTATGGTCAACCCCAGGGAGGGACCAATTCCTCTTACATCTATCCCTGCCCCAATCTCCCACATAGAAAATCTTATCTAGGTCCCAACACATCATATACATATCCCCATCCGCATCAACAGATGTCAGGGCCAGATGTTTCACCAATTTTTTATCCTAATATTCCCCATCTCCTTATTATATGTATGCACTGCCTAGCTCTCTAGCCCTGTCGACCTCAACACCCTCGCCCCCCATGCCTCCTCCACCTCTCCCACAACAACAATATCCTCCACAAGGTCAAGTTTATGCTCAGGAGAGCGTGGCCGATCCCGCTAGCCCCATAAAAAGGAAAAAGGGGAAAAGTAACCAGAACTAGGCATCTCAAGGTAATCAAGGTAGTCAGGGTCCACCACCTATTGCACCTCAAGGAAACTAGCCTAATCCCCCAACCCAACAACATGGCGAACAACCCAAGAAAGACAAGGGTCTTAGTACGAACAAACCTTGTGCCTATTGTGACATTTATGGCTATTATACTCATGAGTGCCCCCTTTTACCTCAGATGCGTCAAGTATGGGAAGCTCAAGCAACTGCTTCTAGAGGATCATAATCCATATCTCCTCCTCCACCTCCTGCTTCATCTCAACTAGTTATTCTTCCCAATCCTTTTCCTCACCAAGGATATCTTAATGCTCAACCTACACGTCGTCATGCAGATCCCACAGCTCCACCATCTGGTCACAATGATTATCATATTCTTATGATGAATTCTAACGAGGTCAATACCGAGCAATTCAACCTTTAGACTTGATCGTGCTAATATGACAAGCCACCCACTAATTCAACGACTGAGTCCCAACCCCAAGTTTCCACTAAGCCTCTGTTGTCATCCAATGGTACCTTACATGTCACTCCACCTAATGTAGAGGTTATTCCCAAGATCCCCAAAGCTCCATTACGTAAAAAATTTTCTTATAATAAATCTGCCCATACCTATAGCATAGTAGATGAATTGGAACAATCTCCTGCTTCCATGTCAAGGTTGGAAGTCCTCCAGATGTGCCCATCCCAACGGAAAGGTCTACTCTCTACTTTGGGTGATGTGGATTCTCATGATGATCGTATGATTTTCTTTGACGTTAAAAAGTCAGAACATCCTCCTTGTTGGCTTGATGGGCCTTGACCCATGTTCAACATTAATTAGCCAAGCAAACCCCTACACTAGTGGCCCTTTCAGCATCAATCCACGGAGCATGAACTGAAGTCTCACCCGAAGCAGTATGTGGGGATGCAGGAACCAAGTTTCTACACCTTGAGATGGCAGTGATGTTGCTTTATACCCTAACCCTTCCTTCATGCAGATCAATAAGCCTTTTAGGGCTTATCGATATACCTCCTTTAGTTGTCCTCTGGACCTCTGCGAAGGTCTATGACTATCTTTCGCGGACCCTAAATAGGTGATCCAGACACTTACGCACCTCTGTAATTACTCTTACAGCTATATTTACCACGATTAGCTTAAGTAGTGGATAACTTCAACATGCATTATGAACATCTTCGCGTAAATAGATATTCTTACTTACATTCATATAATAAAGTAAAACACATAGATTCACATATCAATACAACATTGTATCATAAACCCAGTATTTAACCTAACATAACACATGTAGTCATAATAGAAGTAAAATAGCTCATACACAGGTAATTCTAGAATATTTCTCTTTATTGATGTTCAGATCTCTCTTACAGACTCTAACTACCCTGTGCACATAGCTGTAGGGGTCCTCGCACTCAGCTGCAGCCTTCTACCCTAGGCCTTTGTGCGCTCAGTTATAGAGCCTCTCTCCTATGCTAAGACTCTTCATTCTTAGCCCTCATAGACCCATTACATCAATGACTCTTCAAAACATATCTGAACTGAACTACCAACCTGAATGAATATAACGAATTGATTTTGAGGATTTACTGCCTGGTCTGACATGGTATCAGAGCTAGTGCCATTTTTGGCTTCCCTCTACTTTGTAACTCCCTATTTTACCTATGCTCTACATTTTTTCGCAGGCTGACATCTCTGTCAAATCCCTACGAAATCTCATTCATTGTTGAAGTGCGTTACTGCATTGAAGGAGTCGATTGGAGCTAGCTGCTGCCTGGAGGTGCTGTGGAGTGAGATGGGGTCGAAAATCTTGGCGCTACTAGTGCCTCCACGTAGGAGGAAGGAAGGCCTAGACTTATGAATATAGAAATTATCCACAGAGGATTGGTAACTGATCACCATTTTAGTACATGTGCGCTACCTCTATTGTGTAATACCACATTGCCTATTCTATCCATAGTAGTAATATCACGCTGCCTATTCTATCCATAGAATCGTATAGTTCCAAGACATATTCAGCTTGTCATTCACAATGATGAGGAGCTGAGCAAATTGTTGGGTGTTGTAACCATTGTCAATGGAGCAGTCCTTGGTACCAGAACCGAGACCTCGTTCTAGTGTATGATACACAGCGGCCTGGCAAACGTCCGAAGCGGTGAGAAAATGTATATGGATGGGATTGGCTAGAAGGATTCATGGTGAAAGGGCCTAAGCTTCCGTTCTCTGAAATATGTGCACCATTTAAGATCACCATTTTTTGATATATAATTGCCTCCTATGTACTTATTGGACTACTACTTTGAATATGTACTAATTTTTTTTGTGGGTTATGCAACTCTGATTGCTAGTCACAGTATATTCTAAATGAACCAGCATATTGCATATTTCCTTGGTGATGAAACTTCATATGGTGGATTTAAGGCTGTTGGTTTTAATACACTGTTGTTTTAATTATCCCTCATTATTTTTTTTTCAAAGTTAAACAGAGTTTGCCACCAGAAGTACAATTTTTTACAGTATATTGCGAGAAGTATTTTTTTACAGTACACAGATTTTACAATGCATGCAATCATATCCATTGTGGGAATAGTTCTCACTGGCAAGGAGAAATATCCTGAGTGGTCCCGGATGATAAAACACACTCTCATTTTCAATGAGTTGTGGAAAGGAGTGTGTATTGGAGACGGAGACAAAGAGCTAGAACAACCTACCTCACACAAAGAGTTCACCATTTGGGAAAATAAGAATAGCAAAGCCTATGCATTAATCGCAGCATCTGTAAGTGAAGAGGTGAGTCGCCATATTTTTCCATTTTCAACTGCTTTCGAAGCCTTACAAAAGCTGAAAGAACTCTATGACTCGCATTCTGCACTTGAATTTGTTCAACTCATGATTAAACTCTTCACTCTTGAATTACAAAATAATGATCCTCTTGCTCTTGCATCCAAAGTAAAATCTATAATGCATGATATCAAAGCCACTAAGGTTGAATTGGATATTCCTCTTATCGCTTTTCTCAAGGCACTTTATCCTATTTACTCCAATTATCTTGAGTGATTGCAAGCAAATGGAAATCTCAAAGACATTACCTTTGACTCTGTTGTGAAAAAAATTGTTGAAAGAGAGAAAGCTTTTGGAAAGAAGACAAACCCTGAATCTTCTGAAGAGGCTCTGTGCCTTGCTTATAAAGAAAAGAATCTCGCCCAATATTCTTCCAGAGGAAGAGGTGGTCAAAGAGGAAGAGGAAGATATTTAATAGGTAGGGGGGATGACACTCTCAAGGAGAAAATTCAGATTTGCACTAGATACGCTGCAAAAGAAATGGATCACATGATGCCTCTACATGCAAGTTATCTTGGGACAAAATTGAGCAGCAAAGAAACCAACATAAAGGTAAAACTAATGACACAGACAAAGGTAAAGCACTTGAATCCACTCATTATGTTGTGGCACAATGTAATATTGGAGTAAATGAAGATGTATTTAATGCTTCACTTGCTTCTTGGAAAAATGATTGGTTGCTTGATTCAGGAGCAACTTGCCACATGACTCATAGAAAAGATTTTTTTGAAGAATTTACTGACAATGTTGATGGAGCAGTATACTTTGCAGACCAATCAGAAATCAAGCCATAAGGGCTTGGCACAATCAGGCTCAAAT
>APFE031153677.1:247688-285544 GCA_000404065.3 Pinus taeda | reverse complement strand
TTGACAGGTTTAAAGAATTCAAGGCTCTGGTGGAAAACCAAACAGAGAAGAAGATAAAGTTGTTGAGGACAGATAATGGTGGAGAGTTTTGTAGTAAGGAATTTGAAGAATTCTGTAAGAAGTGTGGTATAGCATGGTAGAAGACCACTCCATATACACCTCAGAAAAATGGAGTTGTAGAAAGAATGAACAAGACGTTGATGGAAAGGGAAAGAAGCATGCTCAATGGTGCCAGGTTAGGATAGGAATTCTGGGTAGAGGCGGTAGAGACAGCATGTTACTTGGTCAACAGATCACCTTCATCAGTGTTGGAGGATAAAACTCCACAAGAGGTGTGGACTGGTAAGAAACCCTCTCTTTCACATCTCAGGGTATTTTGATGTGATGCATATGTACATGTTCCAAAGGAAAAATGAACCAAGTTGGATAGTAAATTTGAAAAATGCATCTTTATTGGGTATAAGGATGGTTTGAAGGGTTATAAGCTTTAGAACCTGGTAACAAGGAAGGTTGTGTACAGTCAAGATATGGTGTTTAGAGAGGTGAAAGATGTTATTAAACATGAAGTCTAACCAAAGGAACCTGAGAAGATAGAGTTTGAGCTAAAGGAGGAAGAATCAAACTCTACAACAAAGGAGGAATTAGAAGATGAAGAGCCACAAACTCCAGGTGTAGGAAGATCAATTCAAGAAAGAAGGCAGACAGAAAGGTATAGTCCATCTGCTTTCTATTCAAAAAATGCTTTATCTATTACTGATGATGATCCCAGAACTATGAAGGAAGCAGTGGATTCAGAGGATGGAAAACACTAGAAAGAGGCCATGGTTGATGAAATGAAATCTTTTCACAAAAATGAGGCTTTGGATCTAGTGGAGTTGTCGGCTGGAAGGAAACCCATTGGCAGCAAATGGGTGTTCAAGAAGAAGACAAATGCAGAAGGAAAGGTGGAGAAATACAAAGCTCGGTTGGTAGCAAAAGGTTATTCCTAGGTGCCGGGAATTGATTTTGGTGATATTTTTCCTCCTGTTTCCAAAGTAACTTCTATTAGATTACTTTTATATGTTGCTACTACTTTTGATTTTGAGGTAGAACAAATGGATGTGAAGACAACATTTCTTCATGGGGATCTAGAAGCGAAGATCTACATGAAGCAACCTGAAGGCTTTGCGGTGAAGGGGAAGAAAGAACTAGTATTCAAGTTAAAGAAGTCTTTGTATGGGTTAAAACAGTCACCAAGGATGTGGTATCAGAAATTTGATACATTTATATGGGGACTTGGCTTCACCAGAAGTAAAGAAGATCATTGTGCATATTTTAAATTAATTGGTGGCAATGTTATTTATTTGGTCTTATATGTGGATGATATGTTGCTGGTTGGAAATGACAAAGAAATTATCCAGGATTTAAAGACCCAATTGTCCTCCAAATTCAACATGAAAGATTTTGGTGTTGCAAACTATATTTTGGGCATGGAAATTAAAAGACATCAGGAAAAGAGGAAGCTCTGGTTAAACCAGAGAAAGTATGTTGAGACAATACTACAGAGGTTTAATATGCAGGATAGTAAACCGGTGAAGGTTCCTATTCCTGTAGGTGTAAAGTTATCTGCTGAACAGTGTCCCAAGACACAAGAAGAGGAAAAGGATATGTCCCATGTTCCATATGCAAGTGTATTCGGTAGCCCGATGTATGCAATGGTCTATACTAGACCAAACATTGCACATGCAATGGAAGTATTGAGCAAGTTTATGTCAAAACCAGGGAAGGAGCATTGGACAACAATGAAGCGGGTTTTCAGGTATTTGCGTGGCAATAGTAATTATGTTTTGTGCTACCAAGGAAGACCAGGGTTGGATAGAGTTTTGGTTATTCATGGCTTTGTTGATGCAGACTGGGTTGGAGATTTGGATTAGAGAAGATCTACAAGTGGGTATGTGTTTAACCTATTTGGAGGTGCGGTCAATTGGATGAGTAAGAAACAATCTGTAGTGGCTCTATCAACTACAAAGATAGAATACATGACAGCCACTCATGCAAGCAAGGAAGTAGTTTGTTTGCAGATATTGTGTTCAAGTATGGGGTTAGTACAGGGAGATATAAGGATAGACTGTGATAGTGAAAGTGCAATTTTCTTGGCAAAGTACCCTGCTTATCATTCAAAGACAAAGCACATTGACGTTCAGTATCACTTTGTGAGGGATATGATAGAAGACAAAAAGATGTTGCTGGTAAAGGTGGACATTTCGAATAATATTGCAGATGCATTGAAAAAATTTGTGAGCTCTAAGAAGTTCTCCTGGTGTAGAGAAACAATGGGCATTTCAGGGCTAGAAAAATTACTAAGCTCTCTTGTGGCCCCCTGTGGAAAGAAAACAACAAGTGGGAGATGTTGGGTTGTGTTATATTCTTTCCACATAGTTAACAGGGGGTTTGAGGGGTACCCGTAACCCCACTTTATGGGGTCTGGGGCAGCGGCCAGGAAAATTTTGATTTTGGACCCTATGTTAGGTTAGGCAGACCCACCTATGGTTTTGTGCATGACTTTTCCACATGTTTTTTGGACGCGATGGTTTTTCGGTCCATGGTATTGGACACGATGGTTTTTGGTCCATGGTATTGGATGTGATGGTTTTCGGTCCATGGTATTGGATGCTTCGGCATGTGTAAATATGTATTATAACATTGAAAGGAACATAAAGAAAAATCATGTTGGTAGTCCCGATTTTGGGATCCAGTGGGAAAATCTCTGTGTATATGTGTTTTATGTGTTATTCTCTCACATTGTTTATTTTTCTGTGCTTTAGAATTCATATGCAAGTAATTTTTGTACGAGGTTAAAACCTACACCCCCCACCCCGAAATTTCACTATTGAAAAAGCTCCAATGAATGTCCATATCTAGTGGAGGCATAACTGATATCCTTCATTTTCTTGCTTACATTTAGTCTTGTATTCCATACACATTTTATCAATAATACCCATATACACCTCATGAGGAATCTCTTTACCTTGAAAAATGCTCAAATGTCACACCCACCAAATTATATAAATCAAGATATTATGAAGAGCACAATAATATTTTGCAATTGAATCCTATTACCATTCATGTGTGCACTCCTCTACACTCGGTGTTTTCCAACCAGACAATAAATTAATAACATGAGCAACGAGCATCCACACAACCATATATTATGTCTTATTACCATCCTTGTTTATATTCTACATCTAAGTAATATTACAATTTTCATAGGCTTTTTATATGAAACCCCCATAAAAAGTGAAACATGATTTGGCTTTTAATGTGAAGGCTATAACATGTATGCATCAACAAATCAAAAAACTAATATAAGAGAAAATCTAGGAGTTTGAACCCCACATTATAAATATAAGCTTCCAAAAGTTGAAATTTGAGTCCCTTCCCTAAACTCTTGCTCAAATAGAAACCCTTCCTTCATTACCAATACTTCTTTAGATAATTGATTAGCTAAAGAGTTGAAATTTCTAAATATATGAGTAAAGGAAAAAACCTCAAATCTCACCTTTGCCTCTACAAATTGATTCATAATAAGTTCCACCTATAAATTATTAATTATGCACTCACTATTATCCCAATCCACCATTATTGTTGTTGTTGTTGTTGTTGTTGTTGTTGTTGTAACTAGAGGAATCAACAACTGAATTGGTCTCGTACTCACTTGACATGGGGTTGATTCTGATTGCTACCACTATACCTTTGGGGCCTACGATTTGTCCTCCTCTATGTAGACTAGGATGCTCCAGGGGATTTGAACCTTGGATCTCTTAGTTTACAAAATACTTGATGTCATAGTTATCACTAGTTGAGCTACAATTCGGTGACAATCCACCGTTAATTTTGAATCACCAAAGACTTGTAAGTTTTTTATACCTTTGTTTTTTTTCTTCAAGAAGAACCACATTACTAAAATTTCAACTCAATTCCTTAGTTCTTGGCTAATTTCTAAATTGAACATGAAATGATGATATTGATCCATAAATAAAATAACACCTACACCCCATATCCTTAGCATTCCTTGGTTGGCTCCATTAAAGAACTTGAATGCTTAATTATGGTCAATTTCTACTTCCTTTAATAGATATGATATGATTTTCTTTAGATGAGTGCCCAATTCCATTACAAGAACATCTTATTTTCTAAGCCACTTAGGATGGACTCAATTCAGTACCTTGAAAGAGTGTTTTATTTCTAGAAAGCCAAATGCTCCAATTCACATTGTAGGGAAAGTCCTTGAAAACCTTTATAGTTTTGTCTAATATCCAAGAGTAGAAACATTCCAATAAAAATGTTTTCTCCCATTTATTTCTCCATCTTGAAATCTAAATATTTCAAAGCAATCAACTCTAGGTAATCAACAAATGAGAAAAATATTACCTACATTTTCTTCAATGTTCTTACACAATATACTTCTTTAATGTCCCTATATATTTATCCTTTAACAATAATCTGAAGAAATAATTTATTGCCTAAGGCCATTTAGAGAAATATTTTAGTTTAAGAGGATCTTCTAACTTCCAGAACACAAGCCACCACCACAATCTTTCTCACACTAAATTTTCTTCCATTTTTACTTTGTAAACCAATGTTACGATATCTTATCTAAACCCCTAGTTTTTTTACCACTTGATTATATCATCATCCTTGGAAAGTCTCATGGAACTATAATTTAAAATGCTTACAAAATTGTTCCATTTTTGAACTTTTCCCCTAGTAGATTCAAATCCCTTGCCATTTTCAACCCCACAAAAAAAACCCATTCATGTCATTATTTGTAGTTGTATCAATATATCCCCATGAGAAGAAGATCTCTTAACAACTCCTCTAACAATTTGTAAGTACCTTTACAACCAATTTAAGGATCTTCCCTATTCTTACCTTGTTTCCTTTGATAATCTTACATGTTATCCAATTTCCAACAAGAGGGAAATCTATTACCAAAGGTTTCCAAATAATAGATCCTCCCTTTGAATTTTTCCTTTATAATTTGAGTGATTCTTCTATAGGCATTATTCTCAGATGCTTAGTTTTCACAACCTTCCTCCAAAGGTCTTCATCATATGCTAACTTCCACACACTTCAGCGAAATAGTGCCATGCTAAAAACATGAATATGTTTTATGCCTTGACCTCCAGCTTCTTTTAAATTTACCACTCTAGACCATTTAACTAAAAGAATTCCTTCCTTTAATTCTCTCTAACTAGTCTAAAGAAAATTGAAGCACATTCTTTCGATTTTAGTTAGAAGCCTTTAGGGATATGAGTAATGAACATCAAATACACTGGAATAGTTTATAACATAACTTTACTAGAACTAATCTCCCTCCCTTAGATAGCCATTTATTACACCATAAATAAATTATTGCTTTAGTTTTTTTGTATAACTAGACCTAATAAGCATATCTATAATATGAAGAATTTTCTTCCGGGGTTTTATCCACCTTCATCATTTTTAATTGACATTTCGAGTCCAGACTAGGACCCATCATGAAGATGTAATTGTTGATGGAAGGAGGAAAAAGGAATAGATAATTAATAAAAATGAATATAGAAGAAATTAAGCCGACAAAAAGAAAACCCTCAAAGGTAAAATAAAAAATAAAAGCGCAATAATTGAAAGTAAAGTATTTAGTTAAATATAATAATGAATTAGAATAAATTACATAATAATATATTAAAATAATATATTAAAATAATTTAAAAATAAATTAGAAGAATTATAATTAATTATACTAGAATTATACCATACATATAAAATCTTGGATGGGAAAAATGTTGAATCTTGTATTGAACTCATCTCGGCTGCCATACCCTCCCTTGATCTGAATGGTTAAGGATGTTCCTCTGAGCCTCCCCCTCTGGTCCTTCCCCCCCTGCCCCTATAGCCTCAGATCTTTGGACCACAAATCCGACTCTCAAATTTTAGTGGGCGGTATAGACCAATCTCTCCCTCAAAGCCATCCTAGGAAGAAAAGAGGTAGAAAATCCAGTCTTTCTATGGCCCAAGTTAAAGCAAAACACGATGTAGCAAATGGGAAGCAACAGTCGATCCCTGGGGCACTTAGAGCAGTGCAAGGCCCCGAAAAGGTTCCAAAATGATCATTACATCATGGAACTACAGGGGTTTAGCCAGTAAGCCTAAAAACCTGGCCCTTAGGGAGATGTTGCTATCCTCTAGAGCGGGTATTCTCCTCCTTCAAGAGACCTTGGGGATCAGAATTGAAGTTGAATCGGCTCTCTCCGCCCTTCTTCCAGATTGGAAATTTACAGCCATCGACTCTTCCAGTCATTCCGATGGTCTGGCCGTTGGATACATAGATGGACGAATCAAGATCAAGAACCAATGGGGTATGAAGCTGGTGATGGGAATGGAAATTCAAACCCCAGACTTTGATTTCCCAATAACAATCCTAAACATCTACGGCCCTTGTCAGGGAAGGATGCCTTTATGGAATGATTTAATGGCTAAGTCTATAGTGAAGAACAGTCTACTGGTGCTGGGAGGAGATCTAAACTTCTCCCTAGGAAGAGCAGAGACCTGGGGACCTTCGGCCAGGGAGGATTCCTTAACTGACTTCTTCCAAAATCTCCTCACTTCAAACAAATTGATTTATGTAAACCTCATTAAGCTAAAGCCAACATGGAGGAACCGCCGAGTTGGGGAAGCAAGGGTGGCCAAAAGGCTAGATCATTTTCTCATAAACAAGGACCTGTCCGCTCTGATTCCAATCTTCCGGCAATGGGTTGAAGAGGGGGGCCTTCCGACCACTCTCCAATTTTCTTGGACCTATCGAAATCCCCTCCCAAGCCCCCAACGCCTTTCAAGTTTAATTCTGCATGGCTGCAAGAACCCTCCTTCAACCAAATTTTCAAGGAAACATGGATACATCCTGACAATCAAGCTGCTGAGGATAGAGGATTCTTGTTTATGGAAAATCTCAAAATACTGAAGAAAGCAACAATCTCATGGGCGAAGGACTGGAAGGCAAAACAAAATGAGGATTACATCCGGATCAGTGAGGAGCTTCAAAATCTGGAGAGTATCGAGGGGGATGGATACGCATCTCAGGAAACAAAAGACAAAATCATCCAACTAGAGAAGCTCAAAAATCAAATCTTGTTGGCTAAGGAGGAGGAATGGAGGCTCAAGAGCAAAGCCATCTGGATCAAAGATGGAGACGAGAATACAATTTTTTTTCATAATTATGCAAAAGGAAGGAAGAGTGCAAACACCATCTGGAGTCTAAAAAATGGTGAAGGAAGGGAAGCAAAGACCTTTGAAGCCCTGTCAACTCTCGGGCAAAGTCACTTCCAAAACCAATATGCAGACCATGGCGAGGCTACAATTGCAGAAGTCATCAGAACAGCTCAGTGCTTTCCCAGATTCGTAGAAGAGGAAGAAGCAGAGGAGGTAATGACCCCTGTAACAAAAGAGGAAGTGGAGGGAGTTATCAAATCTATGGCAAAAGAAAAAAGCCATGGGCCCAATGGTTGGGCAATTGAACTCTATCTCCACTTTTTTTATCTGATTGGAGAAGAACTTACTGAAGTTGTAGAAGATACTAGGATAAAAGGAGAGGTTTATAGTCCCTTCAACGCTACTTTTATTGCACTCATCCCCACGAAGGAAAATCCTGAATCTTTCGAAGACTTCAGACCTATTTCCTTATGTAACAGTATATACAAAATAATTGCGAAAGTGATTGCGCTCAGAATAAAACCAATTTTGTCAAAGCATATCTCTTCTGAGCAATTTGGTTTCCTGAATGGACGTCAAATCCATGAAGCCATAGGTGTGGCTCAAGAGGTTCTTCATAGTGTAAAACAACAGAACAAAAAGGGAGTTGTTCTAAAAATTGATCTATCTAAAGCCTTCGACAGAATAAATTGGATTTATATCCGTCTGCTCTTGACTCACATGGGTTTCAAAGTGGATTGCATTAGCTGGATAATGGGCTGCATCACAAATGTCAGCTATGCAATTCTCATTAATGGTGAAACCACTCCATTCTTCAAAGGACAGAGGGGTCTGAGGCAAGGTTGTCCCCTATCCCCCCTGTTATTTCTTTTAGTTGCAGAAGGTTTAAGCCAGCTGATCCTAAAGGCCAGAAGGGAAGGTAAGGTCAGAGGTATCGAAGTAGCAGTTAACCTAAGCATATCACACCTCCTATTTGTTGATGATATTCTGGTTTTCACAAATGGTACTCCTAATGAAATAGCAGTACTAAGCAACACTTTTGACCTGTTTATGAAAGCCATTGGAATGCTGATAAACTCCAAGAAATCCCAATTAATTGTGGAAGGATTAAACAAACATGACAAAGCTCAAATTCTTTCTCATTTTCCTTTTGAATTAAGCATCATGCAATCCCCCTTCAAGTACTTAGGCTTCTGGTTGAAACCCAACGCGTATAAGAAAGAGGACTAGAACTGGATGACTGCAAAACTAGAAGCTATAATATCCCACTGGAGTTACAAATGGCTATCCAGAGCAGGGAGATTGACTCTAATCAAATCAGTGCTCCTGGCCATCCCAGTCTATTGGGCAGCACTGACTTGGGTTCCTAAAGGCACGCTAGATAAAATCAGAAGAATTTGTAGCAGATTCCTTTGGGCAAGATCAAAAGAAAATGTTGTTCTTCCTTGGGTTGCCTAGGAGAAAGTGGCAAGGCCTAAAGACTGGGGAGGATGGGGGATAAAAAGCCTCCCAGATTTCAGCCTTTCCCTGGCAGCTAAATCAGGCTGGAGGCTTATCAAGCTGGAAAACCTTTGGAAAAGAGTGATCAAGAGGAAATACATTGATCTGGTGCCATTAGAAGACTGGATCAGGAACCCAACAAAGAATAAAAAGAATGCCTCAGTGATATGGAAAGCAACGGTGGAATCTTTTAAGGTGATTGAGCAGGAGCTAGCTTGGAAAATTGGAAATGGGCGGAGTGTGAAGATAGGGAAGGATCCATGGGTCGGGTGCAATATGAATTATGCCCTTTCCCCCGGTCTAACTCAGCATTTAGAAAGCAGAGGTATTTATTACTTGTATCAGGTGGAAAAAATCGGTCACTCATCTATTTGGGGACAGGCCTGGAAAGACGAAGAAGATCTGGAATTAGAGCAAGTCCGGAGGAATGAATGGAACACCTATACTCAGGAACTCATCAGATCACAAGCCAGACTGAAAGACAGCCCAGACGAACTCATTTGGGCACATGCAGACACTAGAGAATATTCCCCAAAAAGTGGGTACAAATACCTCATGTTTAGGAAAGGATGGGATCCTCCCGAATGGTGGTCGAGGCACCTATGGAAGCTCAAATCCCCTCCTAAGGCAAAAATAAATTTTTGGTGCATTCTAAGAAGAAAAATCCCAACCTGGGACATCTTACAGTCAAGATTCATGCATGGCCCAGGGAGATGCACACTATGCAAAACAGAAGCTGAAACCATCAATCACCTGTTTCTAAACTGTCAAGAAACAAAAAAGATTTGGGGGGAGGCAGGGAAGCTGTTAAATAAAAGCATTGTCATGGCAAGAGAAAATATGAACGAGGCATGGTCAAATTGGTGGCAACTGTATCCTGAAGGAAATATGAGAAATCTCCCCTTGATCATCAGTTGGGGGGTTTGGATAGCAAGGAATAAAAGCATCTTTCAGGACATGGAAATCCCGCGGACAGTTACGGCAACCCTCAGTGTTTCTATCTTCTCTAGCATCCCTGAACCAGAAACGAATCCTCCTCCAAGACAAATCAAGGAAATTCAAATAAAAGAGGGTATTCCTTGGGCTTTTTTTGACGGGGATTCGAAGAACAACAAGGCAGGTGCTGGAATTGTCATCCACGAAAACCCAGATTAGCTCATTAAAGCCTCGGTTGGTTTAGGATCAGGTTCAAATAATTTCGCGGAACTGGCAGCGCTAAAACTTCTCCTATGCTGGCTCATTCAGACGAACATCCCCACAATTCAGATCTTTGGAGACTCACTTAATGTCATCAAATGGGTTAATGGTCACAGTGTTTGCAAAAATCAGTCTCTAAAAATTTTGCTGGATGAAATTGAGGTTTTGAAACTTTCTTTTAACTATTTTTCCATTTGTCACATCTACAGGGAACTCAATGACTCAGCAGACCACCTTTCTAAAGAAGGTTTACAACAAGATATGGGCAGATGGAAAATAGAACAGGTTACTCATGGACAGACCAGCACTACATATCAGCCACCTTATCTCCAGCATTTTTGACTGTTTTTCTTTTCAGCATATATATAAAAAACTCATAGCTATTTCCTATATATAATTTCTTCTAATTTTGTATCATCGGTTTTAGAAGGACTAAAATTTCTGCAAAATTTTTGTAAGGGTTGTTTTCCTCTTTTGAGGAGACCCACTTGTTTTGGAAGGCTCATGGCTATGCCGGAATGACCATCACAGGCCTCGGCCGTACAGCTCAGAGAGGGATTCCATCCCATAGACCTGTTAAATACTTGCTGCAAGTAGGACAGATTTTGGCTTGTAAACAAAACTGCCTAACAGTCAAACAGTGATGCTGCTGCATTTGCAATGTAACTTTTTATCTCTAATAAAAAGTTCGATTTTTCTTCGGAAAAAAAATATAAGAATGAAAGTATAAATAGGCTATAAATGAAGGAACATTGATAAATTATTAATGCATTAACATTAATTATAGGATAAAATAAATCTAATGATAGACTAGATGTAATATATATTTATATTAAGATATTATAATATATTATTAATAGTTATAACATAATACTAAACTATTGATAATGTGGACCTAAATAATATATTACTATATTATAGAAAATAAATATATTTTAAGGAAATAGACTAATGTACTTTATATTATTATAAATTATTAGAAAAGTAATGATTCATTAATAATATATAATACCTTTGATCCATTAGTAAAATATGTAATTAGATTATTTTATATTAATTATGACACTAAATTAATATATTAGTATTAATAAATGTTAATAGATTATTGTTATAAATAACTTATTATAATAGGTTTATTAATTTTTAAGCCAATAAATTAATATGCTATAATTAATGTACTAGGTTAATAAATTAGTTTTATAAATTATTGTAAAAAGATAAAGACTTAAAAACCTAGAATTGAGAGAGAAGAAGGAGCCAACTCTTACTCACTTTGAGTCCTTCATCACAATTGAGGTTGTTCAGATGTCTTAATATCTTAAGAGCCTCTTTGAATCTTCTTTGAAGTAGTGATATTCTTTAGAAATGATAGAAGTGTCTTCTAAGTAGATGTGATGCTTAATAAGGAGAGAATGTTGTACAAGAGTAGAGGAGCAAGAACATTGATTCTTAATATAAAAACAATGCTCCTTCATTCTTGTTTTAAATCATATATCGATTTGATCTAGGTCCAGGTGTGAAGAAGGACCCTTCCAAGACCTTTTACTTTCGTGATGTATTAAATTGTATTTTAAAAGAACATTAATGAATACATCTGCATGCGAAAAAGAAGAGGAACATGTCAAACGTCAACACATGAAAACATAAGTGTTGATAACAGAGTTCGTCTAGGAGGGACTACATCTCCAGGCCCTAGTGTCAAGATGGTGTAGGCCGTTGCATTAAGTGTTGTCAATAATGATGATTTATACAAGAGATGATGTTGTGATCATACAAGGAAAAATTCCCTCATGTAGGAGTGGCTCTAAGAGATATTCCACTACTGGAATTATCAATCAAAAGACTCCTATCAGTATGACACAAAAACATGCATGGTGAGCATCCTGCCAACATGACACAAAAGGGATCTCAATGCAAAAACACATGCATGATGACAACAAGAGTATCCCAACAACATACAATAAGGGATCTCAAAACATAACATGATGAGTTATGACAACAAGTACATCACATAAAAGATTCTGCATCAAATCAAGCAATGAATCATGACAACATGTAATAAACAAGATCCTGCATCAACATCAATCAAGGATCTGTGCAACATAATGCAAAAAGAAGAAGTTCATGAACACATCATATACCTTACCACCAAGGGACATCTAAAGAAGTGGATGTCTCACTGCTGAAGCTGCTCAGACCATTACTCTCAAGGCATCGATCTCATGAAAATGATGCTCGCATAAGAATATGGACATCTGCACTGGCACTTAGAAAAGTGGCTAGAAGAAGAATTGAGAGAATAAAAAATCTGAAGACACCATCATATTTATGGTGTCGATCAGTGCTGAATCGACTATCCAAATTCCAAATTCTGAGAAGTTGAGAGTTCTGGGCTCAAGGAATCTTTAGATTTCCTCGGGTTCCTCAAAGATTATATTCCATGGATGGACTAAAAATATGCAACTCAGATGGAAAATATGATCTCGCCATTGCCATCCCTGTGGAAAACCATAAAAAATAAGTATAAACTTGACTATAATCTGACATGGCAAAATTTTACATCCTTGGGAAAATTTCATGGCTACTGGTTTTGCTCCCTGTTTTTGCTGAAATCATGGTTCCACTTGCATTCTGAAAATGACCAAAAAATGCAAAACTCTGATGGAGAAACGGATAGCACCACTACATTCATGGTGACGAGAGGTGTAGAATACATATAAAATTTGTCAATTTCTAACAAAGTGAAAATTTTGCCCTCCTGCAAAATTCATGGTTCCTGCATTAAAATATTAATTAATTGCCTCGAAATTTGTGCTTGCAGTCTCTCTCCTTTGTCTCGAGCTGTGTGTAGAGGTAAAGGTTTGAGTTTAAATAAGAAAAACCCTAGGCAGATTTATCAATGAGAGCAGTTGGCGCATTGGTTAAAATGGGCAAATGGTTAAGGAGAGGTCGGGGGATCAAATCCCGCCCCTCCTATTCTATTACATGATAACCATTTTAAGGAAATCAATATACAATAATGAAGGGGGGGGGGGGTGGTGTCAGGTCTACATTGGGTAGCCCTCCCCTTAAACCACGCACCAATTCTATCGGCGTATTCAAAAATCGGCGATCGGCAGTGATCAACGCTGATTAAATCAGTGATTGGCATTATAAATCGGTGATCAGATATGGCGGTTGCATATATATTGGTGTGATATGTGGGGTTTTTTTGATATATATATTGCCAATATAAAATTGGCGCTTTAACATGACATCGCAATCGGCGGCATATATATCGGTATATATAGATAAGGGTCGGGGTGATAGGGTATGGGCTAGGTCCACCGCCAATGGCCCACCCACCCCGATATACCATGTTTTAAATATATATAACATATATGTGGCAGAATGTATGGAGGGTTCGGTGCGGTAACGACCATCAATCCTAAATAATATATGTTCATTTCTTTTGATTGCGATTGTGCTTAGGCCGGCGAGGATTATGGCCATCGGCCTTAACATACTTGTGCAATTTTGTTTAAAAGGGTTGGGGTGATTAGGCTGGTGGGGGTTATGACCATCGGCCTTAATAATAATATAATTGCTATGAAATTTTGGGGTAGCGGGAGTGGTGGCCTGCCACCTCATAACAATTATTTTCAATTTATAAAGAGGGAGGTGTTTTGAAACTTCTAGAAAATAAGGGTCATTGGGAAAATTAACGAGGAAACAATTTCAATTGATTTTGGGAGCTAGGTTTATGCCTCAAGGTCGGTCAAACTGTAGGACACTTAAACCTAGCCCACAACCCAACTTTGACCAAACTTTGATTAGCCTGTTCTCCCTCATATGAGCTCGGTTTGATGAACCGTTTGCACCTCCATGATCAAGACGATGAGATCTACGCTCTAGTCCTAGTTTGAAGTCATATTGAGCACTTTGATTTTTGAGCCCTCTTTGTCCTGTGTGTCTTTCTAGAGCCACCTGGATCACGGTTTCACCAATATATATCTTTCCACAGGAGAAATTAATCTTATAGACCCATTTTATTTGATGTTGATCAATGTTGTCCTTAACATATTTCATTTTATGTCTTATTATTTCTAATGGTTTGAAAATAGAACTAATGTTCACTTTTCTGAGTTCTTAGCGATTTTTTCAATTACACCATGTATGTATGGGAGGTGCACTTTTTTGTTTGACGATAGAAAATTAATTGAGTTTTGAGTGGGTTCATTTTATCTTTTGCTTTCTTGATGGCTTTAGAAATGTCTTTATCTTTCTATCCAATCCCTCTAAAGACCTTCATGAGGTAATCCAACTGTTGATCCAAGTGATATTTATCACATATCCTAACGGTTCTTAATGCCAATATATTGATCATCCAAAAATTGTGAGTTGGGTAATGGTGAGAGTTTGCATGTAGATAACTATCAGTATGAATCTCTTTTACGAATACTAGATGCCCCAAGGTCCCGTTATCATTTCTAGTAATCAATATGTCTAAAAACGAATACAATTATTGTCTTCTAGTTCCATAGTGAATTTTATGTGCTTTGATATTCCATTTAGATGCTCTAGGAATTTTTTGAGTTCTTCTTTACCAGGTTTCCATTTCACACTAGTATCATCAATGTATCTCTTCCAACTTTTAGGGTTCAAAGGGTAGGAGTCAATTTTTTTTTGCTCAAATTTTTCCATGCAGAGGTTAACTACAATTGGAGAAAGGGGGGAGCCCACTACAATACTTGTGACTTGTTCATAGTATTCTCATTGGAAGGTAAAGATTATTGAGCATAGGCAAATTTTTGCAAGCTTAGTTTTCTCAGCACCTGTTTCTTCATAGAGAACTTGGATGACATCATCTAAGGGAATCTTTGTGTATAATGAAACCACATCAAAATGTGATCAAAACTAATAATTAATTCATCCTTGTCCACTTTTTCATCCATGATGATTTTAACAAAATAATATGAATATCTAATGAACGAGTCTCTGTGGCCTACAAGGGGGCTCAATTTTGTAGCCACATATTTGGCTAATCTATATGTGGTAGCACCAATGGAATTAACAATAGGTGTCAAGGGAACACCATTTTTATGAATCTTAGGGAGACCGTAAATTCTTGGTGTTTTCTCAGCAGTTGGGAGGATTTTTTTTTCTTAATTTTATCATCAATATGGTACTCCTTTATTTCTTTCTTAACTTCCTTAGATGCTCAAGATATGGTGGTTTTGTCAAACTTACTATAATTACCACAATTGAGGTGGTCCTTCATCTTTTCAATATATCTTTCTTTGTTGAGGAATACAATGAAACCTCCCTTATCCACTTTGAGTATAACAATGTTATCATCACCTTTTAGATTGTTCATTGTTTTCAATTCATTCTTTGACAACTTATTTTTTGGAGGTTTGGCCTTTCTAATAATTAAGGCATGGAATTGCCTTATAGCTTCCTTCTCTTCATCACTATCAAGGTGTTGTATGATATCCTCATTACACCATATGATGTTTTAAGTTGGGATGTGTTTTGGAGCAATGGCAGATTTGAGTCCCTTATTAAGGACATCAATTTCGACATTGTTTAAAGGGTGATTAAATAGGTTAATTATCTTTTTTCTCCTACTGCTCGAATCTGGTTTTGGTTGAGGGAAATTATTATTTCCAGGGAAATTATTATACACATGACTCTTGTTCAAATTTTCATAACAACTATTTATATTTTCATTATTATTAATATCCATATTGTGCTTATGACTTAAATTTGTTGTTGATATATTACCATTCAAATTACTCTCATCTGAAGTGATATTATAATTTAAGATGTTGTCAAGATGGTATGTTTCATGATAAAATCTAAGTACTTACCCCTACGTCAAGCTCTAAACAATTCATGGGAAATAGATTCACAATTTGAGATTTTTATTCCTTAGCCACAACATTAAACAACAAAGTTTATTTCCTCATATTGAGTACATGTGTCTATCCCTACAAATAATTTCCAAAAGCTCTTGTATTCCTCTTAACTAATTAAAATAATATTTCCCAAAGATCATTTTTTCATCCATAAACAACAAATGAGATATTAGCACATAGGAAATTGTCCCTATACTTCTAACATCCTTAATCGACATGCTTAATCCTTTAGCCACTAAAAGGAAAATAAAGTGAGATAAAGGGCATCTTTGGTGTAACCCTTTGGAAGCATTAAATAAACTAGAAGGGGACCCATTAATGATAATTACAAAGAAAGTTGAAGAGAGGAAGCCCATTATCGATTATACATTTTACATATTCATGTCTAACTGGATCAGCAACACTATATGGTATATTAAATTCACTTTATCATAAGCTTTTGAAGGTGTAGCTTCATCACAACAACAAGAAGTTTTAAGATTTGATAATATGCAACCATTCCTAAGTTATTCCAGCACATCATAAATTTTCCTGTTATAAAGAAATTTGAGTTGTTATTCATAAATCACACCATACAATAGACCTTTTAGTCTATTGGCAATGATTTTAGAGATTGATTTATAAACTAGATTGCATAAAGTGATAAGCTTGAACTCTTTGAAGGGAAAAGTACCATGACCCTTTGGGATAAGGGGTATAAAAGTATAGTTGGTGGTGCCAAAAAATCTACCTAGGAATTTGGACGCCTCAACCAACTTTAGAAGATCTTCTATCACAAAATAATAAACCTAAATAAATTTCTACAAACCATCCATTTGTTCCAAAGCTTTTAGCTCTTTTGAAAGAGGATATAACTAATTTGATCTCCTCCTTAGTCACTTTAGCATCCAATCTTAAGTTCATTTCATCACTAATAAGCCCATGGAATAACATGATAATTTTTATGATTTCATCAATATCGATTGACTCCATATTTTTAAATAAATTTTTAACATATTGCTTTCATGCATTTACTATCTCCTACATTTTTCATATTCATGTCTAACTGGATCGACAACACTATAAGTTATAGTTAATTCACCTTATCATAAGCTTTTGAAGATGTAGCTTCATCACAACAACAAGAAGTTTTAAGATTTGATAATATGAAACCCTTCCTAATTTATTCCACAACATCATGAATTTTCCTATTATAAATAAAGTTGAGTTGCTCTTCATAAATTACACCATACTTTATACCTTTTAGTCTATTGGCAATGATTTTAAAGAATGATTTATAAACTAGGTTGTATAAAGTGATAGGCTTGAAACCTTTGAAGGAAAAGTATCATGACCCTTTGGGATAAGGGCTATAAAAGTATAGTTGGTGGTGTCAAAAACTCTACCTAAGAATTTGGACACCTCAACCAACTTTTTTAGGTCTTCTATCACAAATTTAAAAACTAAATAAAATTCTACAAACCATCCATTTGGTCCAAAGGTTTTAGCTCTTTTGAAAGAGGATAGAACAAATTTTACCTCTTCCTTAGTCACTTTAGCCCCAAGCTTAAGTTCATTTCATATAACATGATAATATTCATGATTTCATCAATATCGATTGACTCCATATCTTTAATTTTATTTCTTTTTAATATTGCTTCCATACATTGACTATCTCCTTGTGGGACTTAACCCTTAAGCCATCAAGCTTATTAATTGCCCAAAAAGTATTTATGTTTATTATATGATTGACAATTATGAAAAAATTGTATTTCCAGCACCTTTAGAAAGCTAATTTGGTAAATTATCAAAACTAATTTGGTAATAATTCAATAATGTTTTTCTCATGAAACAATATAATTATCTTTTTAACATAGGGAACAAAAATTTCATCTTTTTGAAAATGTCAGAAGAAGAAGAAAACTAAATAAATAAATCTTGCATTGTGTGTATTTCCAAAGAAAATAAATTCATAGTTTTATTAATTAAACAAGTGTACATAGTCATATGCATGTGCATTCAAAAAGGTGCTCTATCATATTAAATATTATGTGAGACATATCATGTTTGAGAAAACTCATAATTAACATCTTTTGTGCTTTTTTGTTGTATGTTATAGGTAATTTACTAGAACGTGAAGGTGATACTAGGGTAAATCACTGATTCATATTAGGCCATTGATCATATCAATACACATCAAACATTGTCAAGCGCTTCGGGATATCAACATAAGTTATGACACCAAGGGGGCATATATTAGGCTAAATATATATGGTATGATTTATGACCCCAACATGGTGCATATATGGGGTTAAATGTACATGTAACGTGTAAATGTATACGTAATAGCATTGTCCTAGTGATGAAGGGACCACATGTGCTCTCTCTCTCTCTCTCTCCTCTCTCTCTCTCTCTCTCTCTCTCTCTCTCTCTCTCTCTCTCTCTCTCTCTCTCGTATATATATATAATATAATTATATATAATAATATATATTATATATATATATATATATATATTATTATATATAGCATGTTGTCATTATTGAGGACATGAGATTTGGAGGTATGAATGTAGATGGGTATTTGGAATAGATTATCTTATTCTTTAAAAGTTTATTGTGTAACTTATATCTATTAAAGTTGCATCCGAAGATCACAATGTTGTACATGGCCTAAAATAAATATCATATGACCCAATATATGCTTCCCTTGGGGTAATAACAACATATAATATCAATATGGTCAGTATTAAAATTAGATACATGTATAGAAACAATTGAAGACAAAATAATGTAGAATGTTCAACCACTTGATCCAATATCAAGTGACACTAATTAAATTTTAATTTAATATAATTAATTTGATCATAATTCAAGATGAAGAATCCTTATGAACATGATAAACGTTGGTAAAATGATTACATTAGTAAAACTATATCTAATATGAGTAAAATATATTATTAATTATGTTTCTTGTCTATTTTTACACTATAGGTGTGTCTATTTTGGATTAGGGATTTTTAACTTAATTATTACTAATTAATAGGTGGATGATGGGGCTTTAATCTTAGGAATATTCTTAGAATGTTTTGCACCCAATAGGTCTTTAAAATTCAATACGGGGATATCTTGTAACATAACATCACATTTAAAAATAAGAAATAATATTGATGGGCCTCATTAATAGGTACATAATAAGGCCCATTTTTCCTTCCTTCAGCCTATATTTGCCTCTTTCCTCACATTTAATAACATATTTTTTACTATAATGTGTTTATTATGAAGACTAAAGGATGTTTGTCATATCCCATGGCATGATGTGATTATTGTGCACAAAAAGAGTGCATTTGAGTGCATTTACTATGCAGAGATATGTTGGAGGCAGTTGTAGAAGATATAGGAGGCTTCTTGTGAAAAATGCAACAAGAAAATCCTAATTTAATTTTGCCTTTGAATTAAAATAGGAATTAAATTGTAATTCCACATCTCATGACAACTTGTAATAGTTAACTAAGTTATTTTGACTTAGTTGGCTCAGTTAATTTGATTTGAGGGTCTAACTTGAGTCATGTAGAGTGTCTCCTACTTTATAGGAGCCCTAGTTGAGTTTATTTTGAGTTTTAATTAATTAATTCAATTTAACTTAGTTAAAGTCAGTTAAACTAGTTCCAATTGATGGAGGAATTAGTGGGAGATCTAGTAGTGGGGTGTAACCTACAGGAGTGGGGTGTAACCTACAGTGATCAACAAGTAAACTGAAGATTCACTCATAATTAACTAATGCATGTCATATCACATAAATTCCCAATTGAGATTGGAGTTCAGGGACAGTGTATTATCAATTGTATACTCATATGAATTGTACAAGTGGTGCATGCAATCAGAGAATGGCCTATGAGGATTGTGCAATTCATAATTGGAGAATTTTCCAATTAAATATGCACTAATTCCCAAGAAAACTATGCAAGGAAATAGGAGCTTGGTAGGTAGTAGAATTGGCTAAGTAATCACTTGAGATTTTTTGGGAAGTAGTGAGATAGATATTGATAATGTAGAGGTTGCTTGGGCTTGAGAAAAGCATTGTAATATTCTGATATTTTATGATTAATGCAATATATAGATATCAAGATTTTTTAGCTTTGGCTTTCCCATAAAATTATTGTGTAATGTTTTGATTGAATTCTTTCTCTTGTATGCTTCATGATTTCTCAATCGATTAATTGTTTATGTTGATGATTAGAGTAGATTCAAGTATTTTGTTTTACCATAGTACATAAGCAGTTTGAATGTACAAGGAATTTCTACACTTGCCCCCTACATTTACTCACCTACAACTCAACTTGATCCTTGAATTTACTCACCCATAGTTTGAAGATCTACAACAACTTATGAACTCAAGGATTGCAAGGATCTCATGGAGTTAGATCCACCTTTCTAGATATTTTGGAGAGAAGAAACCCTTTCTCCAAGGAGGTTTCCCCTCAATAATTTCTTTGTAAATAAGGAAGCCTAAGGGCTCAATAGGATTCAAATTCTTGGAGAAGATAGAGACTACTAAGAGCTAGGAACTCGAACTTGTCATTTTCATTTCTTTGTCATGTACTTGGGAATTATTTGATGTTAATGAGAAATTTTTTGCTATCTTCAATCTGAGCTTGTTTTAGAGGGTTGATTACCTTTGGGTTGGGGTCCAACCCAAAGCCTCTAGTCTCTCTCATGTGTTTTTTACTTATGCATTTTTTGTCCTAGCAATAATTTCTTCCTTTCTTAACATATTTTTTTATGAAAATTGCTTGTGCAATTCTATTTACCACCTCTCTTATGGGAAGTGTGGTTGAGGATAATGTATTGGCAAGCCAAAAATATATAGTTACTTTCCTTTGTAGTTGTTAGATCTTGGATTAGTATTCTTCTTGCATCTTTGTTTTCTGCAGATTATTGATGGGTTTAATAGTTTTCTTTAAGCATAGGAAACATAGTCCCTTTTGGATGAATTTCTCTTGTAGACTTCAATATGGGTTGTCTTTCAATGCAATAGTTAGATTTCAAATAAAATTCAACTCGTCCTTTCTTTATCATTTCAATTTCCTACAATCTACATTGTTAACATGCTCCAGTTGTTTGGCAGAATGGAGTGAATTTCTATGGTGTACAGGTAATAATGTTGATTTGCATGCTTAGCATTTTCATTTAAATTCGCTATCGTACCACCATATCCTTTATTTCTACCTCAATAACTCCTACAAAACATTTTTCACCAAGAGTACGTTTATGGATTGTTGAAGGCCATCGTGTGCATTGTTCCTTGTGCAAGATGGGCCCTAAAGGGTAATAAGATTAGAAATGGAAACATACAACCTTCTCCTACCTTCAGCTACCCTTTATCACCTTCATATTTCCTTTCTCACCCTTAGAAAGCTAACAGATTCAATCTTGTTGCAAAATAGGGCAATCTTGTAGCATCCTGCAGTACCACGTAAAATCCATCTAAACTTGACCAGAATTGTCTTTAAATATTTATTTTTTCCTACCATCCATTAATAATGTCCCTTAGGCTTTGAAACCATGATTGAGGAAGACAAAATACCACTTGGAAGTTTCCTTTTTAACACTGCAACACATTTAAGCAATTAGGGTTAGTAAACAGGTTCATGAAATTAATGATATAATGATGATTTTCATGATTACCTTATGAAGCACCTATTGAACTTTGTTACTAGATCTAATATCTTTGGACTGTAGTGATTAAAATTTCATTAAATTCTCTTTTCCTTATAAAAGGTATATTAGGTTTTGATCTATGCTTCTTAAGCTAGGGTTTATATTTCATGCATTGTTATTTCCTACGCATAGACTAGGTTTCCTTTTAATGCAACATTTGCATTCTACAAATAGATTAATGTTTACATTTCTGCAAGTAATATAGCCTTTACATTCCTTCAAGTAGTGTATCCTCTCCATTTCTATAAGTAGGTTGGCATTTATATTTGAGCAAGTAGGTCAACATTTACATTTATGCAAAAGTAGCATTTCCAATTTTGCAAATAGAGTAACATTTCCATTTCTACAAATCGATTAGAACTTTCCTTCATGAAGTTTCTTTCCTTGCAAATCTAGATTCAGTTGATAGAGTGGCCTTTGATTACATTGGTATAGTCCATTGGTTCAAAGTTACTTGAGTAGATATTAGCCTATTGTGCATATAACACTGCTACCTCTTAAGTTTGTATGAACCCTTGGTTGATTTTTATGTAACCAACTCACAGAAAGATAGAAAAGATAGATCAACACCTTAGAATTCAGCCTCTTCAAGGGGGCAACCTCCTTTACATTACACAAATGAACAATTCTTTGATGATACAAATGAAAAGACCTCCTTTCTATATATAGGAGTCTAAGGGGTAATAATATAATCAAAGCAGACATAACAATAGTAATGTAAGGGCACAATAATAACAATAGTGGGCTTCTAATGGGAACAATAGTAATAATATGGGGACTACATGGGTACAACAATATAATAAGGGTGTTGTAGTAATAATAATAACGGGTTACACTAGCATTATAGGGGCCTAACATGCCCCTCTCCTTCAAAAAGTGTTGTCCTTAACACTTCAGTAGTTCTTGATGCTTCTGTATAAAATTCTTGTCCTCCCATGTGGAATCTTCAGCGAGTAAGTTCTTCCACTTGATGAGATGCTCTGAAATTGATCGATTTCGTAGCTGTTCGGTTCTTGTTTCTGTGACTGCTCCAGGTTCCAATATAATTTTTCCTTCCTCTTCAAGTTCTTGAAATATTGTTTGAATAGGGTTCTTTTGCAACTTTTGAATGAGTGGCCACACTTCTTCATCCTTCTTCCATTCATCCCTTGCTTCATTTATCCAATTTGGTTGGATAATAGAAATAGCACAAAACAATGCTTCCACATCCTCTTCCTTTCTTGAGAGTGCTTCTGCAACAAAATTTTGCTTCCCTTTTCTATAGATGGTGTCAAAGTCATAACCCAACATATTTGTGACCCATGTTTTCTATTCTTCTAAAGATAATAGTTGTTCTAAAAAGTATTTAAGACTATCATGATCCATTTTTACCTTGAAGTGTCTTCCCATTCGGTAAGGTAGTCATTTCTTAAGTGCATGTAGTATTGCCAAAATTTCCTTCTCATAAATAGCTTGCTTGAGATGTAGCCGTAAAACCCAATCAACTACGTCAAAAAAATTTTCACTCTGATGTTGATCTACATGTTGTTTCATTCAGTTCTGCACCAAAATGGCGTTATCCTTTAAAAGATGGAGAACTTGTTGTTGATGCTCGATGTGATCTTTCATTGTTTGAACCTTTTTCTTCTTGATATGTCCTTCTATCATGAGAGTTTGAGGAGTGGTAATTTCTTCCAATGCTTTACAAGAGATGGCCAGATTCATTTCTTGATGCTCGATGTGATCTTTCAATTTTTGAATATTTTTTTTCTTGATATGTCCTTCTATCTGGATAGTTTGAAGAGTGGTAATTATGTCCAATGCATTACAAGATATGGTTGGATTCATTTCTTCTTTCTTGATGTCAACTTTCACTTCTTGAACCTTTTTCTCCTTGATATGTCCTTCTATCTTGGGAGTTTGAGGAGTGGTAATTCTTGCCAATGCTTTACATGATATGATCAGATTCATTTCTTCTTTCTCTCTGGTTGGGTCCTAGTGTATATCCTCTTCTTTTGATGTTTCTTGATCCTTTTCTTCCTCCTCTTAATACTCTATGTAAAATAATTTCTTCTCAGCACACTTATGACCTTTAGAGCATTTTTTATCACAATTGTAACAAAGCCCTTTTTCTCTTTTTTCTTCCAATTGTTGTGGTGTAACCCTTGTAGGTTGTGGAAGGTTAGGAGAAACAACACTTCCATCTTTATAGCTATGAGGGGTAGACTTCCTTGTTGCCATAATTTTTCTTTCCAATTTGTAACAAAGCTCTTTTTCTCTTTTTCCTTCCAATTGTTGTGGTGTTGATCTAAATAAGGTGTTTCTCTTTGTATCCTCATAATGTGTTATAATTTCCTTCATGAAAATTGACCACGTAACAAGTTGTTTACGAGAAAAAAGCCCTTTATACCATAAAAATTGATCTTGTTCTAAATATGAAGATGCCATACATACCTTTTGTAATAGTGGTACACCATGTAGATGAAAATATTTCTCCATTTGTAGTATTCAATTTACTAGATCCTTGCCATCAAACTTCCTCATCTCGCTTTTTCTTGATTTTAGGAGCTTGATATTGAAACGACTGTGACTCTATACTTTGGGATCTTTAAGTTCTGAAATTGTGAGCTATGGTAGCCCTCTATGGCCTCTTTCGAATGGCACTGGTCTGATCGAATTTAGATTCTCCAAGAAAGAGTTATGCACAGTCTCCCAAGATGACCTGATTATATACCTTTTCAAAAGAGTGAACTTGTATGAAGTGCCACATGTCACTGTTTTGACCTTCGGGTCTAGAAAATATATATAGGAAACTACAGTTTGTCCTCTTTCTGTAACTTCTTACAAAATTTTAATTTGATGCTCAAAACAAAATTTATGATGATTTTCCCCAGGTCACCTGTTTGGAATGTAATTCGAAAGTCTGCAAAATGGCCAACTTCCTTAGATCATCTCTCCGCAAATATAGTGCGAAAAGCTCTGAATTTTGGATCAGAGGTTCAATACAATTTCGTCTCAAGTGGATTTTTTTTCACTTCTAAAATGTCACAGAAAAACATTTATAGTGAAAATTCCACGATGACCTATTTGGAGCAACAAAACCCTAGAATCCAAAGCTTTGATATGAAATGTTATGCAACCATCTCACAGAAAGATAGAAAAGATAGATCAGTGCCTTAGAATTTAGCCCCTTCGAGGGGGCAACCTCATTTACATTACACAAATGAGCAATTATTTGATGATAAAATGACAAGCCCTCCTTTCTATATATAGGAGTCTAAGGGGTCATAATATAATTAGAGTCGACATAACAATAATAATGTAAGGGCACAATAATAACAATAGTGGGATTCTAATGGGCACAATAGCAACAATATGGGACTACATGGGTACAACAATATAATAAGGGGGGTGTAGTAATAATAATAAGGGGTTACACTAGTAGTATAGGGGCCTAACATTGATAATTAGAGTTGGTAACCTTGGGAATTGCAACACATTTGTTGCAATACTGAGACTCATCAATTTTTGGCATCGTTGTTGAGGAGGTGTCCAAGTAGGTGTTTTTTCCTATTAGATTTTTTGTCTTTTCATTTACTTTCTCTCTCCATTAGTTTTGCTTGTCTTGAAAAAATCCTAAAAAACAAGGAAACACATAAGAAACAAAAACTTGTTTCATGCCTCGTAGGATTAGGGATTGTTACAGTTCATTTTGTCACATATTTTTAAAAGTCCTGAAAACTATATCATTCAACATCCTTGGACATTTTATCATTATCCCTTCAGAAATACCTAAGCATCACATCTCCAAAAAGTATGAGTTTCTAGGAAAATTAGCTCAGAAATAGTGTTTTTAACCCCAGCTCACCTTGCATGATTGGGCACCTATGTTAGGCGTAGTTTCATATCTAAGCACCAGAATTGATCATCACATGTTGCTACTTTATACAAGTGTGATGATTCTAGAAATTTGGGAAAAATAAAAAAATAAAAAATTGAAGCTTCCTCTTCCAGAAGCTTTAAAGGTGGTTTTAACTATTTACCATGGATAGATATCTCTAATTCCTATTTGATCCTACTCTAGTAGTATTATATCTTATCCCTTGAGCTAGTCCTCCCACCATATGTGAATCTCAATCCTATATTGGTAAATCCTAAACTACCACTCTTACCCTATATTTTTACTTCCTTCCCTAGCATCATGGTTGGCTTTTGGGGATCGCCAGTGCCCTCATACTACTTCTTTGAGCCTAAGGAGTCACCGTATTCATGCATTAGGGTTGAAGTTGAGGTGTGCTTTGTGGAAAGGAAGGACAAGTCAATTTGGGGAGACAAATACAAAGTAAAACTTCTATATATAGTTATAACTCTCTCCTTTATCTATTAATACAAAAAGCATTTATTTTCCTATAATTGTGTCATGTTAATGCTCATGTATTACAATGCCATTTGACTCATTGATTAGAGACAATATATTATTCTATGTGGATTTTGTGGTTCCTGTTAGAGTCGGTCTGGTCAGTCCTTCGTCAAAGATCAAAAATCTTTATGCATTTCATTTTTAGGGGTCTCGCTCCATTCACCCAGTTTCATTCTGCTAGGGGCATCAAATAATCTGACAGAGAAGGTCATGTTAGTCATTCCCCCTCATGTCTAGCTCCTGCTAGCTCAGGTCTTTTGTCAATGATCACTAAAGTCCATGACAGTCAAGGTCTGGTCCTTTATAGGACAAAAGTCATTTTCGATGTTTAGGTCTAGGGATTCATCAATTTGGTATTTAATCATGTCTAGTAAATCCATGCAGGCTAGAGTGAGGCCCTTACAAAGTTATGATTCAGAGATTTTCATCGTCATGTGGATAGACTTCAACTCTTCTTCAAAACTATGTTCTGAAGAAAAGTCAAACAGTGTCATTTATGACAAAATTTTCAAAACAGTCGTTAGTTGATTTCTTCAGATGCAGTCATGGTTTCCATGGCCAAATGTCCTCTCGTGCAATCCCTGTAAAGAGTGCCGAAAATTTCATCATTTGAGCTAAAATTTCAAAGGGAAAGTGAAAATGAGGGTGTTTTAAAGTCAGTGAAAAAGTGTCAAAACATAACATTAGAAAAATGGGTTTTTGAAGAAGCAAAAATTTAACCCATCACTTCCTAAGGCTTTATATACAAGTTTTCATCAAAAACAAAGTCATTGTGCTAATCCAAGCCTTAGAGAAACGTTGCAAAGTGTTTTGAGTGCATCGTGCGTGTTTGGAGCAAGTTTGGAGGCAGTTCTCAGGGCGCAGCGCATATACACAGGGGTGCGGTGCACACAGAGGGCATGGTGCACACAGAGCCAGCCCTCAGTTCAAGTTTTCAAAGGGTGCAGCGCACACCCAGGGCGCGGTGCACTGGGCTTTGTGCACGACGCAGACAGACAAAGGGCCGAAACAGTGCCAAATCACCTCAAATTTTTTGTGAAGCCCATCAAACTGAAAGATATCACAAAGGCACCCAGCCTCACACCATCATCAAAGGGCAGCCTAAGCATAGTACACACAACAGTCATGGCATCACAGAATCCATCAGAGTATGAGATGGAGACACAAAGTGACTCATCATCGGAAGAGAAGGCTCCCAGGAGACATCATAAGAGTGGCAAACATGTCAGGGATGAGCCCACTACCCTCACTAAATTACAAGCATGCCCTCTTGCCATGTCATGTTTCCAGCACCTAGCACGTTTTGAATTTTGTCAAAGGGTGGCGAATGTTAGAGTTCATCATGAGTTGGCCCGTCTTTTTGTACTTAATCTACATGGATGTCAGTCTATCTTGGCCGAGATCACCTTCACACTGACACCCGAAACTATCTCAGTGGCAATAGGCATACCAAATGTTGGAGAACAATGGCATAAGAAGAAGAAGATGGATAGGAAACACTATGAGCCCTACATCAAGGCCAGATTCTTGAGTCAGCTCACAAGATTCTTTCCCTTTAGATACTTGAAAGATGTGTATGCTCCACTCATGAAATTGATCATGAAATACTTCAATTGTGAGGGGAGGTTCTCTCGACTATATGCCTATCACATCAGGTTGCTCATGCACTTTACCAGGGTGAGGATGATGAACCTCCCATTTTTCATATGCAGGAACATAAAGAGGATGAACACCTTCATGCTACATAAGACCCCTCAGCAGCAGCTTAACAGTGTGTATCACTTTGCTCTTATCCGGATTTTGGTAGATCATCAGTTGGGATTGCAGGGCATTGCTTGGGAGGACTTCATCTCCCGTGACCTCTTCAGCACATCACAGGTACTATTAGAGCCAGAGCAGGAGATGGGTAGTCCTTCTCATCAGTATGAGCACCATGAGACCATGACTATGCCAGTACTCGTGACATATCAGAGAGGCAGTAGGCACTTGTTTGTAGCAGCAAAGCGAGTGTTATCTCCACCCGGGGTGGAAGGGGCCTCGCATCCGGCATCGAATACACAGGTACAGGACAAGGGCAAGAGGCCCGTACATGATGAGGGGCCATTAGGTAAACAGGAGGCCGATTTCATCCTCATTCAGGATGATGATGCAGAGGTGGAGAATGTCCGACTTAGGATGACTATTCAGGAGCAGAACATGGAGATCCAAGACTTGTCACTCAATGTGTAGAGGGCCAGATGGATCATGAAGTATCTGGAGCAGAGGAACAAGCAGCTTGAGGACCAGCATGAGATCATGGAGCTGCAAAGCATCCGTGATAATTGACAAGCTTCCCAACAAAGGAGGATCGAGCTCACTACCTTGGAGCAAGAGATCAACAATGACCGTGAGTCCTGGCTAGAGAGAATCAACATACACCTGGAGAAACTGCTGGAGAAGGCTAATAGAAACAAAACCATACTGAAGAAGATGGTTTATTATTACAGGGCACGGAACATGAGTGCAAAGGCCCGGATAAGGAGCTTGAAGGCAAAATTGAGCAAAGCAGCAAAAGAGGCAAAAGATCAAAATCAGCTTCGAATATTGGTTGAAGCTTTTGTGGCCCAGCATAGTGCCTCTTAGAGAACCTCCAGCCCAAATTTCAAGAAATTTTGGACAATTTTCGTTACATGGAAATTTTTGGTCACAAACACTGGTTTTTTCTCCCTGTGCGCCGCGCCACTAGCACGGCGCGTAGGATTGGGAGCTCCAAATGAGAAATGGATTGGATTTTTGGATTCAATATTCAAAATGACGACTATTGGCACTCGGGCAAGAAATTTGGGCATGATTTGAGTCTTGAGGAGGTCAAAAACACCCAAAACATGACCTCTCTGCCCCTATTTTGACACACAGGAAGCAATCTTGGGAGAATGAAGATTTGGAGGGGAAAATGAGCTCCAAATTCAAAAATTCCACTTGGGTTAGAAATTATATAGGATAGGCTTTCCAACAAGCACACTTGGGCACACTTTGGAGTCTTACAAGTGCCTCAAAACTGGCCCTAAAGTGGCGCAACGCATATAGGAAAAAAGGCCAATTTCACCTCTCTTTCGCGAAATTTCGATTCGGGAGTTCTCCAAAGTGGGCCCGCTCATCTACACTTCACTTTTTCAGCACATAAGGTAGCATTGAAAGTATTTTCACTCAATATGGGCTTCTATCCAAGTGGCAAAGGAAGGCAAACAATCACCCCAAGCCATTTGACATGTTTGTAACGCTACACCTGTAGCTAATGGTTGGCTTTCCACCTCCATTTTGTAATGATTCGAGTAACTCCCCAACCCTTGGGCGTTCTATCTCTTCATGGCACATTCTATATATTTTATGCAAACTATTTGAAAAGGGTTGGTTGGCTTGTAACTTCTGGGATACTGTGGGAAAGAAACTCCGTTTCTTCATTGTATATTTTTACAGAGGATTAATGAAAGGCAGCGGCTCTGTTTCATGAGATTCATGTGGTTGTGAGTGTAGTAAATGTGTCTCTTATGTTTCATATGTATTTCGTTATGTTTCATAGTTCATTTCATATTCATTTCCAGTGAAATTTTCTAACTTAGATAAGGTAGAATTCAATTTTATTGCTCTGCTTGTGGGAAAATTTCATGTTCAATGTTCTTTCTTCTGTTGAAAAGGGTTCATGTACTAATGCCCTTTTCACTCTCCTAAGCAATCTCTCCATTCCGTATTGTTTCAAACTAAATAGCTGGACTCTCCACTTATCTTGCCTCAGGAAGTAATCTATGCCTTTGTATTAAATTCTCTGTTCATTGTGGTCCATTGGTCCCATACCATCCCAGAAACACAGTCATTCATAAAAATCATTTCTTGTATCCATATTCACTTACTATCCTAAGATCAATATTTCATTGTAAGTCATCTCAAACCGTTTCATTTATCTATTCACTGAGTGTGACTCGGAGAGATCCCTCTCCTGTTCTGGTAGGGCTAGCTACCAGACTGAGCGTGGTTTGTCGTTACCCTGAATTTTTCTTTCCTTCAGCCTAAGGTGGATTTAGGTGCTAACATAGTGGCGACTCCATTGGGGACAAAATCAAATCCTCGTACTTCTTAACAATTCTAAGCTTCCGAATGATAAGTTTAGCATTTGATAGGTTGAGTAAATTTGGTTGTGTCCTTTGATTTTTCTCAATAGCACGCTGGCTTCTAGAAGATACACCAGAGCTAATCTAGATCCAGATCCTCCGCACATCTACGAAAATCCCAATTTGATTTCAAGAATTCATTGTCAAGAAAGATCTATATCACCTGTGTTCAAATCTCATTCATGCCCGGACATTTTTGAGTATATTGAAGAGCTATAGTTTGATGAGCAGTTTGAATTATCGTTGTTCGAAACCAAATCCGAAAGGGCGGTTGACGCTATTGTCCACAATCCACAGTTTCTTGTAGACTTGGATATGGAAAGGGCTAGCCGGTCGATTGATAACTAAATAGTAGCTTAGCTTCAAACTCCAATTGTTAGCCCCTTACAAACTGTGCACACTCCTCCAACACCTCTGAGGACAAATCCACCAAGAGTGATGGCTGCCTGTTTTGCACCTCTTGTTTTGCCTCAAGTTTTAGATGATATGCCCGTAGATTACCAAAGAAAAATCCCATTTTTTGATGTCACTCCTAATGGCATTACTTCTCAGCAACATGTGGACAGAATGGCAGACTTCTATGAACTTCATGAGATCGATGCGGAGAACGTGGCAATGAGACTTTTCGTACAGACATTTGCAGGTGAAGTGAGGAAGTGGTCCAGAGGTTTGTCCGCTGCTCGTATCGCTACCTTGGCTGACCTGCAAAGACAAATTTTAAACTGTTGGGAAGTGAAAAGGAATCCTCTTCAAATTCTAGCCGAATATGAGCAAATCAAAATAAACATTGGTGAGATGGTCCAAGACTATTGCATTAGATTCAATTCAATTTATAACGAAATTCCAGATCATCTAAGGCCACCTATGGGACTAGCCATGTTGAATTTCCTGGATGGTTTTGATGCTAACATGGCTTATCAATTGAGAGAAAGAGAACCGGCCACAATGGAAAACATGCAGAAGATAGCAGTTAACGTTGAAGCAAATATGTTGACCAAGAGAGCTAGAGCAAAGGCAGAGAAGAAGCTCACTGCAAAGGAAGAATCTTCCTCGGTAGATTAGCTACTTTGGAAGGTAGAGCAGATGCTTGAAAGAGTGAAACTTGACAAACCAGAGCCACAAGTTAGAAATCCTAACTTTCATGGTCAACAACAACCACAATATAGAATAAGACAGAGAGATCAGTGAGCCCAAGAGCAGACTGTACAACAGCCAGTACAGACACCTTTGTAGCAAAATTTTGTGCATGGACCAGAATTAGATGAGGATGGGAATGTAATAGGTGAGGAAAACCACCTAATTACCCCTGATGATTTTCCTATTTATCTCACTGAAGAGGAGGAGTATGTAGAGAGTTCAGCTGTACACAAAGACATAGATTTCATTCTAGCCAATGACACCGTCTTGGAGGAAGAATCTGATGAAAACCAAAGAGGCTATATGAATGCTTTGTCCACCCAATAGAAGTGATATTCACTTAGAAATAGAGATGTGCCGGTCAAACCAATTCAAAAAAGGAAGGATGTTGAAGCATCAAAGAATGATTCATCAGTTGCACAAAGGAAAGGAAAAGAGGCGGTTGATCTGGAGAGCAACAAATCACTATCAGCAGAACAATCACATCAGCAAGTTGCATCGAAAGAAAAGGAAAGGAAATACATCCCAGTCAAAGTGGTAGAAAAGATTCTCGCTTTTAATTTGGAAAATGAGATTTCTAAACTAAAGGTATCCATCCCCTTGACTGAAATAATGAAGAACAACAGTTATAGAGGACAAGTATCTAAAATGTTGAATTTGGACCCAATGTCCAACATGGTGAATGTCGAAGATGATCAACCGGAGATGATTTTTGGGCCAGCATCGAATGGTGAGTCTCCTGATAGTGATGTGCCACCCTTCTATATCAGTTTAATATCGCATGATTTTGTGTTACATAATGCCATGCTCGATTCTGGAGCTTCTCACAATCTCATGCCCAAGGCTATCATGGACAAGCTTGGTCTCGACATCACTTGGTAGTACCATGATCTTTATTCGTTTGATTCCAACAAAGTAAGATATATAGGACTCATCAAAGACTTGGTTGTGAGTCTCGATCAGCTCCCAATGAAGAACGTTTTGATGCATGTTGTTGTAGCAAACATTCCTCCCAGGTTTGGCATGCTTCTTTCCAGGTCTTGGGTATCGAAATTAAAAAGGACACTACAGCTAGATCTCTCCTATGCAACGAATCCAGAGTTTGGACAAATGAGGAAATTGTATCAGGAACAAAAAATTAAATACATGATCACAAGCAAGGAGAAACCAATAAATCATCCAATTAACTATGTACATATAGATTTAGAGTCTTTTGTTTTGTATTCAGATAGTTTCAATGATATAGATAGTCAGTTAGTAGAAGCAGATGATATTCCGAAAATAACAGAAAATTTGAGATAAATTTTAAAGAAAGAAGGAAAAGAACAGTAGAAAACCATTAGGCAATCAGCTGAAAGTAATGGACAACAAGAAGACAAGGCATAACAAACAGATTTCTAGCACTTGCAATAGGAGGAAGAAGGTTTGTGGACCATGGATTTCGATGGAGCAGTGGGAAATGATGGCACTGGAATTGGAATTTGGGTACGCAGTCCTTTCTCCACCCTGAACAAAGTCCCTAGTAACGTGCGGGTATGCTCTTACAAGTTGGATTTTGATTGTTTTAACAATGAAGCTGAGTATGAAGCTCTGATTGCTGGTCTAAAGATTCTACGGAAGCTGAATGCTAAGAGGATTTCAGTATATGGCGACTCTGAATTGGTTATCAAGCAGGTCAGAGGTGAATATCAAGCAATGCATCCTAGGATGCGGGCTTACCGTAATGCAGTTCTAGACATCCTAAAATTATTTTCAGAATACACCTTGACATGTGTGCCTCGTATACAAAATAGTATTGTTGATGCTCTTGCCAAGGCAGCAAGTAGTTTGAAGATCCCAATGAACTCCAGCAATAAATTTGAAATCCATGTCAAGCATCATCCAACCGTTCCAGACAATCAGAGATATTAGCAAGTATTCCAAGATGATGAGGAGATTGATGATTTTCTGCAAAACAAAGGCAAGTTCAAAGAGACCTCAATTGATGAAGAAAATGACAATGGTAAAGGTAATGGTACAGATGAGGTGCAAATCAATGAAATGGACGTGTTACAGCTAAAGAATAACATTATTCCTAAAGGCTTGATACCTTTAGAAGAACTCTTTGATCAAGATGATGTAGCCCACAAGCCAACATTGCAGCCAACAGAGAAGGGTGTGGAAGAGGTCAACATCGGAACAGCTGCTAATCCTAAATTGGTAAAATTGTCCAAAACATTGCCACCAAAGATCAAGGACAAATATATCAGTTTGATGTCTTCATTTGCAGATGTGCTTTCTTGGGACTATTCCGACTTAAAGACATATGATACTACTATAATTCAGCACACTATACCCATCAAGCCCAATCAAAAACCATTCAGACAGAAGTTGAGAAGGCTAAATCCAAAGTTGTTGCCATCTATTGAAAAGGAGATCAACAGGTTGTACAAATAAGGGATCATTGTAACAATTATATTTTCAGATTGGATCTCTAAGTTGGTGCTCGTATGGAAGAAGACAGGTGAGATTCACTTATGCATTGATTTCAGAAATCTCAACAAAATTTCATTGAAGGACAACTATCCACTGCCCAAAATGGACCATATACTTCAGCGAGTAGTGGGAGCATATTGTATGTCACTCTTTGATGGTTATTCCGGATATAACCAAGTTTATGTCCATGAAGATGACCGAGACAAGATAGCGTTCACCACTCCATGGGGAACCTTTCATTACGCTAAAATTCCTTTTGGTTTGAAGAACGCAGGTGCCACATTTTAGCGGGCAATGGACTTGGCTTTTGCAAATGAGAAGGATGTCTTTTTGGTGGTGTATCTAGATGATTTGACAGTGTTTTCCAAATCTAATGAAGAGCACATGTACCATCTTAAAACTGCCTTCCAAAAGTGCAGAAAATATGGCTTGTTGCTGAATCCAAAGAAGAGCTTGTTCACCATGGAGGAAGGAAAAATACTCGGGCACATTATCTCAAAAGGTGGCATTTGTATTGACCCAGCACATGTGCAAGCAATTCAGCAAATCGATTTGCCCCGGAATAAGAAAGAGATACAATTGTTCAATGGTAAAATGTTTTTTTACACCGTTGTGTACCTAATCTTGTTGAACACTTAAGAGAGATGACAAACATGCTTAAGAAGGACAGCCAAGTGAAATGGAAGGAGGAGGCTGTAAAATATTTCAATTTGGTTAAATTGGCTCTTTCTTCAGCTCTAGTTCTAGTCAGCCCAGACTACACTCAGGATTTCATATTGTTTTCATTCGCTTCAGAGCATACTATGGAAGAGGTGTTATTGCAGAAAAGAGATGATCATGAAAGACCCATTGCATTCTTCAGCAGAGCTATAAGAGATGCAACATTAAAGTACAACATCATTGAGAAGCAATCGCTTGCACTTGTGAAGGCATTGAAAGATTTCCGGGTATATATTCTACATTCTCATATTTTGGCATATGTTCCTAATGCTACTGTCAAAGATGTTTTAGTGCAGACCGATCTGGAAGGAAGACAAGGCAAGTGGATTGCAGCCTTGCTGGAATATGATGTGGAAATAAAGCCCACAAAGCTGGTGAAAGGACAGGGATTAGCAAAGTTAATGGCTGAATCAAACTTGCACGCCTTGGACATAAATCTGATCGCTGCTATGTCTGATGAGAATGAGGAAGGATCATCAATTCAGGTATCTGGAATGTTTGCTCTTTCTCCATGGTATTTAGATATCATATATGTCCTTAAAAATTTGTCACCACCACCTAGCATGACTAGAAACAAAGCGAGAACACTCAAGTTGAAGGCTGCCAAGTTTTGCATTCTAAATTCTGCACTGTAATGGAAAGATCCCGGTGTTGTTTTGTTAAATTTTTTGGTGGAAAAGGAAGCAAAGAAATTCATGGAGGACTGCCACCAAGGAGACTGTGGCGGTAATCGTTTTTGGAAGTCAACAACAAATAAAATTATGAGAGCAGGGTACTATTGGCCGACATTGTTTGCTGATGTATATAAGATGGTCAAGCACTGTCATAAGTGTCAGATTTTCGAAGGAAAGCAGAAGTTATAGCCTTTACCACTCAAGCCCATTGAGGTGTGTGCTCCTTTCTAGTAATAGGGTTTGGATTTCATTGGTGAAATTCATCCCGCTTCTTCCGGACAGCATAGATGGATCCTCATGGAGACAAATTATTTCACGAAATGGATTGAGGCAATTCCCACCAGACAAGCTACAAATGCGGTAATCATTTCATTCCTTGAAAATAACATCTTGTCTCACTTTGGTTGCCCGAATAAGTTAATCACTGATAACGCAACAACTTTCAAATCGAAAAGGATGGTAGAGTTTTGTCATAAATATCACATCATTTTGGGTCACTCAACTGCCTATCATCCGCAAGGCAATGGATTGGCAGAAACTTTGAACAAATCATTGGTCAACATAATCAAGAAGCTGCTGGAAATAAACAAGAAGAGCTAGCATAAGAGGTTAGTCAATGCACTTTGGGTAGATCGGGTTAGTCAGAATAAATCCATTGGTACGTCACCATTTGAGCTTGTTTATGGAGTTGATACAGTATTTCCTACCTCTCTCGTTGCCTCGGTAGTCAAACTTCTTCAAGAGACCGGTAGTGAAGAAGACCCCATGCAGAGAAGGTTGAATCAAATGGTCCACTTGCAGCAAACCAGAGAAGAAGTTTTCAAGAACACATCCAAATTGCAGGAGAAAATAAAGAAGATTTATGACAGAAAGGCAAAGGTGGAAAAAGTTTAGGTGGATGATGTGGTGTTGAAGTGGGATGCAAAGAATGAGGAGAAAGGCAAGCACGGTAAGTTCGAGAATCTTTGGAAAGGTCCTTTCAAGATTGCAACATATCGGGGTCAAAATGCTTTTCTTCTGAAAGAAATGAATGGGGAAGATTGTCCAGGAGGGCCGATCAATGGTCGGCTACTCAAGCAGTACCATTTCTGAGTTATTAACGCTGCTTCCACTGTCACTGTAAGTACCATTTTATTTCATTTTGTTAGAGTTTCTCAAGTTAGTCTTCAAGTCATTTCAATGTCAAATTTAAGTCAGTTTTTTGGTCATTTTAGTTTCATAAATGAGTCAAAGTCCTGTGTTGTTTTTCAAAATAATGACTCCATATCCCAATGGACGAAGGCACTTTCTAGCTCTTCCAGAGATCTGATGTTCTTGGCACCTCCAAGGAGCTACCATTCCCCATTGGAGCCAATGTTAGAGTCGGTTTGGTCAGTCCTCCATCAAAGATCAAAACTCTTTATGCATTTCATTTTGAGGTGTCTCGCTCCATTCACCCAGCTGCATTCTACTAGGGGCATGCCATAATCTAACAAAGAACGTCATGCTAGTCATTCCCCCTCATTTCTAGCTCCTACTGGCTCAGGTCTTTTGTCAATGATCACTAAAGTCCATGACAGTCAAGGTCTTGTCCTTTAAAGGACAAAAGTCATTTTCGATGTTTAGGTCTAGGGATTAATCAATTTGGTATTTAATCATGTCCAGTAAAGCCATGCAGGCTAGGGTGAGGCCCTTACAAAGTTATGATTCAGAGAGTTTCATCGTCATGTGGATAGACTTAGACTCTTCTTCAAAAATCAGTTTTGAAGAAAAGTCAAACAGTGTCATTTATGAAAAAAATTTCAAAAAATTCGTCAGTTAATTTCTTCAAATTAAGTCATGGTTTCCATGGCCAAATGTCCTATCATGCAATCCCTGCAAAGAGTGCTAAAAATTTCATCATTTGAGCAAACATTTCAAAGGGAAAGTGAAAATCAGTGTGTTTTAAAGTCAGTGAAAAAGTGTCAAAAAATAACATTAGAAAAATGTGTTTTTGAAGAAGCAAAAATTTAACCCATCACTTCCAAGGCTTTATATACAAGTTTTCATCAAAAACAAATTCATTGTGCTAATCCAAGCCTTAGAGAAACGTTGCAAAGTGTTTTGAGTGCATCATGCGTGTTTGGAGCAAGTTTGGAGGCAGTTCTCAGGGCACGACGCATATACACAGGGGCGCGGCGCATATACATAGGGGTGCGATGCACACAGAGTGCACGGAACACATAGAGCCAGCCCTCAGTTCAAGTTTTCAATAGGCGCAGCACACACCCAGGGCACGGCGCACTGGGGTTTGCGTGCGGCGCACACAGACAAAGGGCAAAAACAGTGCCAAATCACCTCAAATTTTTTGTGAAGCCCATCAAAGTGAAAGATATCACAAAGGCACCCAGCCTCACACCATCATCAAAGGGCAGCCTAATCATAGTACACACAGCATTCATGGCATCACAACATTCATCAAAGTATTAGATGGAGACACAAAGTGACTCATCATCAGAAGAGCAGGCTCCCAGGAGACATCACAAGAGTGGCAAACATGTCAGGGATGAGCCCACTACCCTCACTGAATTTGCTAGGCCCCTATACTACTAGTGTAACCCCTTATTGTTATTAGTACAACCCCCTTATTATATTGATGTACCCATGTAGTGCCCATATTGTTACTATTGTGCCCCATAGAAGCCCACTATTGTTATTATTGTGCCCTTACATTATTATTGTTATGTCGGCTCTGATTATGTTATGAGCCCTTAGACTCCTATATATAGAAAGGAGGTCTTTTCATTGTATCATCCAAGAATT
>APFE031153677.1:187680-239281 GCA_000404065.3 Pinus taeda | reverse complement strand
GAAAAACAAAGATGAAAATACTGAAGGTCTAAATTATTTATATGCAGTATTTTTTCATCTAGATGATCCAATTCATTTTAAAATGTTGTTATAGATGAAAATTGGGTGGGAGCAATGAATAAAGAAATGGAAGCAATAGAAAGGAATGAGGCAATGGAGTTAGTAGATTTTTTGAAATGGAAAGAAGTCATAGGTGTCAAGTGTGCCTGTAAGAACAAAAATATTTTTTAAGGAAATATAAAAAGGCATAAAGCAAGGCTAATTGTCAAAGGGGACAAGAAACAACAAAGAAGGTTTTATGCAAAAACATTTGCGCCAATCACAAGAATGGAGACAATGTTGACAATGCTATTAATAGATACACAACATAGATATAAGGTGTATGAAATGGATTTGAAGTGAACGTTCATGAACAGAGTACTGAAAGATGAAGTATGTGTGGAGCATGCACCTGGTTATGAAATTACAAGTCAAGAAGACAAAATGTAAAGGTTGAAGAAAGATCTTTATGGGTTGAAGAAACCAGTACACACATTATACATCAGGATAGAGGAATACTTGTTGGATAATGGCTATGATAAATGTGATGGTCAGCCTACTCTCTACATCAAAGAGAGCGGTGGTAATATTCTTATTTTTTATATATGTAGATGATTTGATTTTTAGTGGCAATGATGACCTCCTCATTGTTGATTTCAATGCAGTCATCAAACATGAGTTCAAAATGATAGATTTGGGGCTGTTAAGATAATTTTTGGGCATAGAAGTGAAACAAACAGAAAATGGGATCTCTATTTCTCAATAAAAGTATCCTTTAGGAATTTCGAAGAGGTTTAAGATGTAGGACAGTAAGCTTGCGCCAAGTCAAACTGTCATGGGGTTGAAATTAAGCAAAGTAGACACTAACAAAAAGGGAGACTGTAACAAGAGTATCAATCCAATATTGTACAAAAGTATTATTGGAAGCTTGATGAATTTAACAACAGCTAGGCCTAATATAATGTATGAAGTGAGCTTGGTGTCAAGAATCATGGACAAATCAAAGGAGACACATTAGAAAGAAGCCAAAATAATACTAAGGTATGTAAAAAGGATACAAAAATATGGTATTTTGTACACTATAGCAAGTGATTTCAAGTTCATTAGCTATAGAAATAGTGACTGGGAAAGAAGTGTTGATGATAGAAAGCGAATGTCAAAATATGTACTATACATTGTTTTAGGAGCCATTTTATGGCTTCCAAGGAGTATCCAATAATGTCACTATCGACAACTGAAAATGAATATGTTGTTGCAATGGTATCAACATATCAACCAGTTTGGATGAGAATGATGTTGGTAGATTTGTGGCAGGAACAAGAAGAGACAACAACAATTTTTTTTAACAACAATTATACAATTGCCTTGTCCAAGAGTTGTTTTTTTCACAAAAGGAGAAAACACATTGACATTAAGTATCATTTTATTATATATTTGATTAACAATGGAGATATTGTTTTAAATAGTGCAAGTCATAAGAGTAGTTGGCAAACATCTTCACAAAGCCATTGGAAATAGATAATCATGTAAAACACAATACATATGATTCATTTAAAAACATGGATAAATAAAATTTAATTAATAAATAAGATAGAATATTAATAAACATATAATATAAGAATCATATTAAAGGGATGGATACGTCATGCATACGCAGGTAAAATTCATCCTCTCTCAAACATGACAGATTAGGTTTCAATTTAAACTAACAATAAACTAATATCACAAGACATATGAATCCTTTAACATAGATTAATATAATTTAATTAGAATAAAAATGATTGAGTATTGATCAATAACATAAACATAACATATTATTGAGCATAAAATAGATGGAACTTACTTACAACATAAAAACTAGACTTCACATTAATTACAATTAAGATTCAATTTACTCTAACAATAAAGTAATAACATAAGACATAAAAAACACATTAAACTTCTCTCCTACAAATTGGACTATTGAAAATAAAATAAAATAAAATATACAATAAAAATTTGAATGAATTTATCATAATAATTTAAGAAAAAAACCTAAAATTACATGGTAAATTTAATGAAAACATAGAAACTAGAAAATCACATAAACTTGAATTAAGCAACATTCAAAATAGAAAAGAAATAATCTACTAAACACCTCTCCTTAACTACGAAATAAAAGTATAATTATTTAGAATAATAATAATTAATAGACAATTTTATAAGATACAAAACTTATGTACATTAGATAAAAAACTATACATATACCTCTATAATCATAACTAAATATCAGGCCAAAGCAATTTTAAACATAAATAAGTGCATTTAATTAGAATAAAAATCAAAAAAATTAAAAAAAATATTACGAGAAAGTTAATAAACATTAAAAGAAAAAATAATGATATTATATATATATATATATATATATATTATATAATTATTTATAATATATATTACTAAATAAAGTATCTTATATAACTGGTATATTACTAGCAATAACATAATAAAAAAAATTTTAAAAAAAAATTAAAAGACTTTAATAAAAATCATCAACTAGTTGGCTTCCCATCTTGACAACCTCACCTAATAACCTAATCATATTTATTGCCCCATCTCTTCTTCTTTGTAAATCAGATAAGTCTTGGTCTAGACTCGAAACATTGACAAATTAAAAATGAAAACTGTGGAATATCCAAATTCAATGTCTCAAAAACCACACCCCAGAAATCTGCAAACGAAAATCATGTCCATCTCAAAAATTAAGCAAGTCATATCCAGCTCAGAAATTAAGCAAGTAGGTTAAAAAAGTAGTCTTTTGCAGCAGGGATCATATTTTGTTTTTCTATGGAAAGAATGTCAAGTTAATGTTTTACAGTCCCAAAGACATAGATTTGGTCACTATTAAGCGAAGATATTACTATGTGGTAAATGAAATTATAGAGAGAAAAAGACTATGAACATGTGTCCCACGGAAAAGTTAAGTTGACCGCAAAAGTCATATGAAGTTTCTTGATTTTTTGAATAATGTAAGAACATGAGACTTTTGATTTCATAGTGGTTCTTGACTTTGAGAGGGGTCTAGGTCGAGGTCTATAGAAAAATATATAAAACTACATAATAGTTTTGGCTGCCTGATATAGTGTGTTACAACAGAGTAATTACAATAGAAAAATTTTATTGGCTGTTACAGTCTGTTACAACACATAAATGAAGATCAGTTATAGTGTGTAAAATTTATGTTTTTGATGGCTGTGAATGAGATGAAATATCAGTTTTATCTTTGTAATTGCTTTTTCCTCATATATATCTTAACATATAGTATTTTGGCTGCAACGTCAATCAGAGAATTATATTTCAAGTTTTACTATGCATCCCATGTGTTTACTCTATTTTACAACATGATGTTACTATGTTTTACTATGTTGTTATTGTGTGTGCCATTATTTTGTCTGGTTATTTTACATAATTTTATGGGTTTCTATTTTATGATTCAAAAACAAATAATAAGCTCCGATAACATCGGATTCAACTATTCATGACGTTTGTTTTTGTTGTTTCAGTTTGTGGTGGAGTTAGGGGAAGGTTGCTCACATTCATGAAATATGTAATGAAATTAGGCTAAATCGCATTATGTGATCATTAATAGTCATAATGGATTACTCTCGAACTGTCTGACTTCTGTAAGTCTATTTCCAATGTTCAATTGAATTATATTTGATCTCTAACAGTTGAAAATTTGAGTATGGGGAGTTATAACTTACAGGACTATAGTATAATTTGAGTATAAGTATGTGATTATGAAAGAAGATGATGACCCACCAATAAATTGATGCTTGTGTAAATTGCACAATTTTACCTTCTTACAAATCAATTTCTCTAATTCAACCATGTACGATAGGAAAATTATATTCAATGCATCTTCAATTTAATGGTGTAGAATAATTTCATTACCAATATCAGTTTTGCATGTTATTAATAAATCATGGAAAATGCTAATTTCTTAAAATGAGGGTCAGAATCTAGCATTCATAGAATTTATTGTGAATTCATAGTTGTTTACACTCTCCTCAGGCTGGGGTGTTCATTATACATGTGTTTGTTGCATGAGTCCAATATCTTGCTTGCATGGGATTGTTTCCAAGAGATTCAATTGGGGACCACGGAAAGTTTTAAGCACCCCCTAAATTTATATGTATAGTAAATGGGCGAATCTCCATGGTATATAGGAAAAATGGAAGGTGATTTTATCAATGATATAATATGTCTATGTAATTTTCTTGGTGAATATTTCACAAGGACCATGGGCGATTTTACTCATTTTTAATATTGTAAGTGCGAGTCATTTCACTAAATTAATAAACTTTGTAACAGTCCTAGTGGAATCTTAGCATTGTTGAACTCTTAGAGATTTTTTGAAAAAGTATAAAACCATATATGACAAGAGCCACATGGTGGCAATATCACTATTTTTTTTTACATTTCTACGACCTGGAACTTGTTTACAAAATTTTTAAAAAGCCAACCAAGTCCCTTATAATATGTACGTAAGCTTATAACATAGTCTGATACCTCTACTATGCTTGTCTTCATTCAAGTGGTTGCTATACTTAACACTGTGAATCACAACTCTCTCAAAACTCGACTCTATAGTGTAATTAAAACCTTTGGAAATTGAAGCTAACAATTCTATAAAAAGGATTAGTGAAATAGAAGCTTTTGTCAATGAGCCCACTAACTATCACTGCTAAACAATCAATCTAGACAATGAAGTCTTCCATGTTGATCACAATCGTGCTCACGATCGAGGGAGTATGACAATCTGGCCTGACATAATGGCCATCATAGCTTCCAATAATCAACAACCACCTTGCAAGGACATCCTAGCTCATTTTTCATGAATTTTATTCATCAATCTTCACTGATATAAATCTTATAAAGATAATATTAGAATCCTCTCCAGATTCACTGTTAATACAAAGGTAAAGGAAATTTTCTAGCTCAAGGCACTATCCAATACCAACTTTGGTATTTGTGACCCCTTTGTGGGGATGCACCTACCCTGCCCCGTTGCGTTTCTGCCTTGTAACATAGTTCAAGGATTAGAAGACTTTCCAATCTTCCTACTCCATTAGACGCACTTTATATGCTATACATAGTGAATGGGAAAGAAGCATTATAGAACACACAATTTCACAGAAGGAAGAAAAATCTTAGCCAGTTCAATATCAAAATCTTAACCATTGATTAATAAAGAATAACAGGTAGTGTAATGAATTGTTCTGAGTTATTTATTTACAAGTTGTAAAGAATGTAGTGGAATGGAAAATATTACTTAGGCAACCCTTCAATATTTTCTACTAATACTTATGTGCATGTACATATGAAATTAAAAGCATTGTTGAATACAAATTTTCCTTTTCTCTTGCTTCCATTTTGACAAATCAGTGTGAAATCAGTGTCACTTTGAATCTCCTTTCCCTTGTAGATGTTTTGACAAATCAATGTGAAATCAAAGTCACTTAGAATTTCCTTTCCTACGAGGGATCACATCCACAATTGATTAGTAAAATATAATCTATTATATATTATATTCAAAAAATTAACTGCAATCTACACTGGAAACGAGACCTCAATTCTTATTCTAAATTTCAATATCTCAGAACAACATAAGAGATAAAAATGCTTATGGCCTTAGTAGCTAGAAAACAATCACTCCATTATTACAAGACCACCTAGATTTCAGCACTTAATTTAAATAATGGCACTAGTTGTAGTGCTTATTTGCATTAACACCATGGAAAGGAAACAACAATGTTTCAAAGCACACTTACTGGAAAAGTTGTAACATTCTGAGAATATTTAATGATAGCATCTGAACCTAGTAGCTATGGTGGGGAATCTAGGGAACCTAAATCTTGGAAGATATCTCATACCAAATCTGAGGAAAAAAAGAAAAACAGAAAAAATTAAAATCTATAAATCAACCAAGGAATTGTTTACAAATCAAATACAATTCCTTTAACCAATAGTTAAATTGTGGTGATATATTTAAATATTTCGTAAGAGGGGAACTTCAAACCATGGAATATTACCTTTGTCATTATTGTCATCTCTCAGTGACTGAGATTACAAATCAATACTTATGGAAAGATTGTAAGAAATTATGTGAAATAGTAAAGCATAACCTCTATTTTCAAGCAACAAAATCAAGACATTATTACATCAAAAGCCATAATTGATACACAATCAATGGATCAAGTCCTTGTATGGCACATGCTTGTTTCACAACCTCTATTTTCTCAATAACAAAATCAAGAAATTGTATGTGGTTATTGCCAAAAGGAAACTACGTTCTAATTTCGAAGAGGATCTTATCAAAAAGACATGGATTTATTCAAAGCTACAAAGCCTAATGAGTTACTAAAAAATAAGTTGGAATATGGGATCATGATACTGAAATTGAAAAAATATGTTTTCCTTTTAGAAACATTACAGTTATGCAATGCTTTTTGAAAGCATTAGAACTTGAAATTTTGCCCTTCTATGAAGACAAATTTTCATTAACAGAATGTATTTTCCTACCTGAAACATTGTATATATCCAAGAAAAACTTGAAAAGCATAAGAGATCTTAGTATAATGCACTTTATTTCCTTCCTTAACATTCTTAAAGAGTTGAGGTTCCCCAAGTCATCAGGTAACTTTCGAAGGAAATGAGAGTTAGTAATAGTCCAATTCACAACAGAAGATGTGTCACAAATATGAGGGGGCATCTCGTCCAAATCACAAAAGTGCTTCAAGTTAAATTATAGCATTATTGGAAGCTTAATGCTCGACCGGGTGTTATTGAACCCAAACATTTTTCCAATCTTCACTAAAAGCTTAAAGATAGCTTCTCTAAGTACCACATGACTTTACTATGCTCTTGAAGTGGGGGCACATGCAACCTCTCTAAGTGAATAGTCTTAAACTAAGTGAAGATAAGGCCGATATATCATTCAATGGGGATCTCTTTAACCCATAATTGAATACTATGTCTCTCTTGAACCCATAATTGAATACTATTAGGACTTTCAAAACTTTCAGGGAGCTCAAAAATGTTGGAAGAAAGTATTTTCTTCCAGAAAAGAGTAAAACTAAAGCCTCTGCTTGAGGACAATTGATGTCACACCACTAATACTTCTCTGTGGAATCTATATAGGTAAACCACAAATGCATAATTCCATTAGAATATTGTTTTTATTGAATACACAAATGAAATTATTGCATTTCTTTAAAATATCTTTTGAAATCAAAATTACCGAAATTACATATCGATAACCTATTCAGTGTATGATAAAATTCACCCGTGTCATTCACATAAAGCATGAGAAAAAACCTAATACTATATATAAAACCAAGAAAAATTCAAATTCATCACTTCTAGGGACCTCTTAACCACCCTGCCAATACATAAGTATGTTCCTGTTTGCAGTTAGAAAAATTACCCAAATTACAATCTGTTTACTCCAACATATGTTGGAAAGTTATAGAAGGATGACTAGTGCAATCAATCCATTTCTTTTAGCCCTGGATTTGTTTCAGTTTAAAACAGAAGTATACAAATATACTTGTCCAATTTCTATGCTTTAACCATTCACCTTAAGATGTTTTTACAATACAATTTCCTAAGTCTATTTAATATCTTCATTATCATAAAAACAAACCTATATATCCCTCTGAGCACTTGGTAGACCCAGAATTAAGATGGATCTAAGATGATAGAATTTCCCTTTAAATAGTCTATGCTCAAATGAATACCATGGTATTATCAATACCATGGGTTATCATAAACTGGTAGACCCAGAATTAAGATGGATCTAAGATAGAATTTCCCCTTTAAATAGTCTATGCTCACATGAATACCATGGGTCAATACCATGGGTTATCATAAACCTGGAGCTTAAAATTACTATTAGTAATTTATAAAAATTAATAAAATTAATAGTTGATTTTTATTTTAACCAAGCTAAAATGTTTAACATACATTAAATTAGAACATCCATTTTTACTCTTGATCTAGCCGTGAGAGGGATCAAATATTTTTTCACTCTATGCCAGTTTGCATATCACGATATTTGATACCTCTCGGGGGTTAGTAGATCCATAGTAAAGATGAATCTATGCTAGTTTAATTCCCCCATTTAAATAGGCTACATTCTAGGTGAATACCATGGGTCAATACCATGTGCCATTTTGGTGAATACCATGTGCCATATTTTTATTAATTCTAATATTAGGGTTAATAATGGTTTTTTTTCATGGTATTAATAACAATCTAGTCCATGGTATTTGTCTCATAGTATTTTTCCCATAGGTTTCACCTAAATATAACCCATTTTTGAGTGTTCGTAAATATAAGGTGACTTATGGAGTAAATATAAAAAAATGCTTTATTTGTTTACCATACCTCTCGTTTATTTATATTTTTATTAATTTACCATACCTGTTTTAGAAATATGGTATTTGGCCCATAGGATTCACTTAAATAAAACCTCTTTCTTGAGCCTTCATAAATAAAACGAAGGTTATGGACTAAATATAAAAAAGATGTTTTATTTATTTACCATACGTCTAGTTTATTTATATTTTTATTTATTTACCATACCTCCACTTTAATTATATTTTTATTTGTTTACACCCTTACATGTATATAAGGTGACTTATGGAGTAAATATAATTTTTTTTTTATTTATTTACCATACCTCTCATTTATTTATATTTTCATTAATTTACCAAACCTTTCTTATAAATATGGTATTTGGCTCATAGGATTCACTTAAATAAAACCTATTCTTGAAAATTAGGGTGAATGGAAGGTTGTAACTCCTAATTTCAAGGGCTAAATTTACCTTTTTTACCCTCTCCCTTAAAATAAGGTGGGCTAACTTCCATACCTAATTTTTTTATAAAATAAATTTGAGGTGATTTGTAAAATGTACTATGATACAAAATATTCGCCCACTAAAAATTTAAAACCCTTTAATTTCACCTAAGGGCGAAAATTCGCCCCTAAAATTTTCCATGATCCCCACGTTCATCTGAGGTGGTTTTTTGCCTCTGCAGAAAGAGAATCATCATATCCCTTTCCTTTCTTAGTAGCTTTGGATTTACAGTCCCTTTTTAAGTGCCCTTCCTTTCTACATTTTCAACACACCTTTATAGGTTTTCCTCGAGATTTCGATCTCCCTCTCGATTTATATCTCCCTATAGATTTAGATGTCCCACTCGAGGACTTACTTTTGTTTCCATTCTGTGACCGTTCTCATACAAACAAGGCATCACCATTCTAGCTCTCCAATTTTTCATCTCATCATATTTGACAACAAGGATGAGACCATTTCATAAAATTGCAAGGCAATTGAATTGCTACGTATTGCAACAACCAGACTATGCCAAGAATTTGGTAGAGAACACAACAAATTGATGCACTTATCTTCATCTGAAATTTTAATATCACTAGATCATAACTGGCTTACCATAGTATTAAAGACATTCAGATGCCCTGTCACCAAGTCTCCATCTTTCATGCTCAGGTTATACAACTTTTTCGATAGGAATTGTTTATTCACGAGAGACATAGATTGGTACAAAGTCCCTAACTTTTTCCACAAAGCCTTCGTCGAAGCTTCCCATGATACATGAAGCAATACTGAATCTGAGAAATAGAATTGTATTATTCTCTTTGCCTGCCGATCCAACTTCACCTAGTCTTCAGTAGACATTACTATTGGTTTAGTACCTAGATCTACAATGATCCATTGATATTTATCCACTAGTCGATCCTCCATCTTGAGTTTCCACAACTCAAAACTCTGACCATTAAATTTCTCGATCTCTATATTTCCACTTCTCGCCATCTTCTTTCACCACAAGAATCGATCCCACAGATCTTCCATTGAGCAGGGTCTACCACAAGCCCGAGAAAAACCCCTTAGCAACAAAAGTGTCCCCTTGAAGCTGAAACAATTCTGATACCAAATGTAGGTTTTAACCTCGTACATAAATTACCTACAAACAAAGTCTTAAAAGTAAAAAATAAAGAATGGTGAGAGAATAAAACATAAAGCATATATACATAGAGATTTTACCCTAGATCCCAAAACTAGGACTACCAGATTGATTTTTCATTATATTTCTTTCAATGTTACAATACATATATACATGTCAAAGCATTGATAAACCCCAATACATTAACCTTCAATTAGAACATAATTGTATTTCCCTTGACCCGATCTACAAAATACCATGGGCAGAAAACCATCATGCCCAAAATCACGTGTGAAATCCATGCACAAAACCATAGGTACGTCTACCCACCTAATATAGAGTCCAAAAACTTTTCTCTGGGTGCCGCGCTCAACCCTGTGCAGGGTGGCTACCACCCCCTGCATACCCCCGACAGGGGGCAGTCGCCCCCTTTGCTATACGCTCGACATGCGTGGGGTAGTCATGGAAAGAATATAAAACACACCCAACACTAAAAATATTAGAGCCTAGTTTCTTTCACAAGTTTTCTGTGTGATCTTAGTTGTAGGGAAACTAGAGGGTGGAGAGTGTACGGTAAAATGTGAGCAAAGAGCCACACATCCACTATGGTCGGGTTGCTCCAAAGTCTACTTGTCTCTACTCGATTTTCTAGTTTCTTTTCCTTATGCATAGAGTTAAAGGTAGGATCCAAAGCTTCATTTTTCCTTATTTTTCTTTAGATTGATTCCTGGAAAGAAGAGAAGCCTAACTTGTGTGGATAAAGAACTTGACGACAATTGGGTCTTACTATCATGGTGGCACTTCAAGTACATGATTGGTTTGCTTGCATTTGTTTTATGTGTATTTCCTTTTCATTTCTATAAGATTTTTAAAAGTTCTTAGGTAATGTAAGAACCGCCCCTTCTACACTAATCCATGTGTGAAATGGGACCCAAAAAATAGCAACAATGACTCCAAGAAGATCAAGAGTTGGGAAGAACTCTCTCCATCCTAGCAGTAGTTGGGACCTCAATCTCTACCTCTCAGAAAGAACAAATATGGGCAGTAGTTAATAACCTATCTTTCTCTCCATAAGTGACAGAAAAAAAGGATTTCCATGAGCTACATCCACAAGAAGATCGAGAAGCCTCCTTTGATAACCAACCTGTAGAGAAGACCAAAGGATCTTTCAATGGGGAGAAGCTACTAGAACCTTAGATTAAGGACTTTTTCATGTGCATTTCGCTAGATCCAATATGCATGCAAGAGACAAATGATTTGAAAGAATATGATCTATGTGGCATGATAGAGGGAGATGTGTAGAGTGGTATAAATGAGGAAGTGAACTAAGAATAACTCTCTTCTTCGACAACTCTTTACATCCTATCATTCAAGTCACTTGGTTCCTCAGATTCAGGTACTTATTAAAGTATATTGTTTTAACTTGAATGTGATTATATCCATAACCTTGTTACACACATGGCTTCAACGGAAGTATTCATATACCTGAAAAGGGTTGCATTCTTTTATTAGGTAGGATAATAAATAAGCAAATAAATGTTGCATATATTTGTTAGTTTGGTGCAGCATCATTTTTTTCGTTGTTTAGAGAGTTTTCGGCGTAATCACATAGATATTCTTTTGTCAACGCGTTTCGAACCAACAAGTGTGGTTCATCGTCAGGATAAGTTGAAGAACCAATCCAGCTTAGCAAGTTAAATAGTATGTGCAAAGATTCCAACGGCTATATTGCCAACGGCTAATTTTGACCTAATGACCCGAGTCAAACCAATAATAACCAGGTTATATTTAATTATTCTCAGAAATTAGTTAAATTCGGTAGATTATATAATAAAAGAACTTGATAAATGTGTATAAATAACCAAAACCTAGCTAATTCAAATTAAAATACTATCATTGGTATATCATAATAATATTTTAATAAAATATAATAAATAATTTATCATTCCAACAAATAAAAGAATTCAAATGTTAACGTAATTAAATTAATAAATGTCTAAATTATCATTAGTACAAGGCATATTTATTTAGTAATATTTTTATTTATCTTTTTTATATGATGGTCATTAATACAACTTTTTTTCCAATTAATTTAATAATTAACATTTTTTATATTTAATAATTTATTATTCCACCACAATATTATTAACAAATATTTAGTCAAATAAATACTAACCTTGATAAATTTAATTTACTCTTATTTATGGAAACTCGTTAAATTACTTTAAAGTATTAGTTTATTTGTTAATGAACTTGCTTCAAATTAAATTAGTATTATAGGTACATTATATAATTATTTAATGATAATATTATTTAAATCTAATGGTCCATAATTTATATCTCCTACTTAAGAGGTAATTTTGTAATTAATTTACTAATCTATTAAGAACTCTATATTTATTTAAATAATAAATATAATTCCAATAATATTCTTCAAGTAACCAAGTTAATAGGAAGATATTACATATAGAGGTTTGGGCTTATAATCAATATTATAATTCTAAAGGAATAGAAGAAATTGAATATGAAAGGAAAGCCAGACGCATACTGAGCAGTATTTGCATGCCTCATCCCATCATTTCCCCGCTCAGAAATTAGGGGTTCTAAGCACGCTTGCCACCCGTGCTGTCAGAATTTCCGATGAAGAGAGCTTGGAAACGGAGAAGGCTCATCTTCTAGATGTCTTTGCGAAGAATGGTTACAGTAGACACTTGGGTCAAAAAGCCTTCCTCAAGGCCAAGAAGGAGCCGTCAACCCGAAGAGATCCTAAAGATTGTGCCCTGGGTGTGAACTTGCCTTACATCCAAGGGACCACTGATATGATTGCGAGGATTCTGAAAAAGTGCGATGTACCCGCGACTTTTAGACCTCTCAATACTATCCGTGGCTCCCTCAAGTCTGTAAAAGATCCGATTGACCCGAAAGACATGAAGGGCGTCTATATCATTCCGTGTTCCTGTGGGACACCATATATTGGTGAGACGGGTCGATCGATTAATCAAAGGATTAGTGAGCGTTCAGCTGACCTAAGGCATGGTAGGACCAAGTCCTCTGCCCTGGCTGAGCATACCGGGAAGACGATGCATCATGTCTGTATTGAGGATGCTCAAGTCATAGCTAGGGTTGCGCAGTTTCACCATCGCAAGTTTAGAGAGGCCCTGGAGATTGAGAAAAGGCCGAATAATCTAAATAGGGATGATGGCTGGAAGATTAGTAGTTGCTGGGTCCCAGCCTTGTCTCCATAGCCTCCTCAGGTCTTAGGGTTCTTCCCCTCTCCTTAAAGGTTGTTTTCAGTGGTTGGTCCCTTTTCCTGTGTTTTGCCCCTTTAATCCCTATAGTATGAGTGTGGCTTAGCCTTATTATTTAAGTATTAACCTTAATTCCTTTAGGCTATTTTTAGGTTTCAATTAATCTAAGTTTTTTAGTTATTAATTTGTTGATTAATGTTTTTGGCTTTCCTTTCATATTCAATTTCTTCTATTCCTTTAGAATTATAATATTGATTATAAGCCCAAACCTCTATATGTAATATCTTCCTATTAACTTGGTTACTTGAAGAATATTATTGGAATTATATTTATTATTTAAATAAATATAGAATTCTTAATAGATTAGTAAATTAATTACAAAATTACCTCTTAAGTAGGAGATATAAATTATGGACCATTAGATTTAAATAATATTATCATTAAATAATTATATAATGTACCTATAATACTAATTTAATTTGAAGCAAGTTCATTAACAAATAAACTAATACTTTAAAGTAATTTAACGAGTTTCCATAAATAAGAGTAAATTAAATTTATCAAGGTTAGTATTTATTTGACTAAATATTTGTTAATAATATTGTGGAATAGTAAATTAAAAAAAAAATGTTAATTATTAAAAGGATAAATAAAAATATTACTAAATAAATATGCCTTGTACCAATGATAATATTTTAGTTTGGATTAGTTAGACATTTATTAATTTAATTAGGTTAACAATTGAATTCTTTTATTTATTGGAATGATAAATTATTTATTATATTAATTTAGTTTCTATTGATAAATTAAAAATATTATTATGATATACCAATACTAGTATTTTAATTTGAATTAGCTAGGTTTTGGTTATTTATACACATTTATCGAGTTCTTTTATTATATAATTTACCGAATTTAACTAATTTCTGAGAATAATTAAATATAACCTGGTTATTATTGGTTTGACTCGGGTCATTAGGTCAAAAGTAGCCGTTGGCAATATAGCCGTTGGAATCTCTGCACATACATTTAACATGCTAAGCTGGATTGGTTCTTCAACTTGTCCTGACGATGAACCACACTTGTTGGTTCGAAATGCGTCGACAAAAGAATATCTATGTGATTACGCCGAAAACTCTCTAAACAATGTTATGGATCACAGAAGTCTAAATTCCTTAATAATTCAAGATTAACTATAAAATTTACTCAATCAGTCCAAGGAGAATTTGGAAAAGTAATGCAAACACATAGAGGTATAGGCTAGAGACGTGTTCCAACATCTTTAAATGTAGGATTTTTCATTCTTTGTATGTATTACATTCTAGAGGTAGTTGGTATTACATTCTTTGTATGTATTACATTCTCCACGTACCTTTGGGTATATCAGATGGCAATCTATGCATAATAATTATATCATATTTTTTCTTATCATACAGGATGCATTAGACAACACTACTATGGACTATACTTCCATGTACCTTCGGGTATATTTTGGAAGCCCCCACTAGGTTTCTATCTCACCATAGGTAACTAAGTCAGTCGCCTTATATACCATCATACACCGAATACAACATTCGAGGAGATTTCATGCACATACTAGAAATGGTATTCCACAATTCATAGTTGCTTGGTGAACTCTTTTTCCTAGTTACCCCCATTTTGATTTGTCTTTGTTCTTAATTTCTAAAATTTATTAATCTGTCATGGAAGAAAAACCCCAACAACCCCATCATTCACATAATATGCAAAGATTGCCTCCTTTAACTCCTAAGGAAAATCTTGGTCATCGAAAGAACAAAAAGATGGAAACTACCAAACTAGTACATTGGAAGCATCCCCTTTTGGTACTAAATTGGAAATCAATGAACGAGAATCCTCCCTTCCTATAAGTACGAAATCAGAGATTACATATTTACCTAGTGATTCTGATTCAGTTGAAACTAAAAAACTTGAAACTAATCTACCTGAGGTCATTGAACCTGAATTTCCGGATTCAGATACATTACAACTTGAGGTTAAACAACACAAGGAGCCTAAGTTAACTCAAATTATTAATTTAGGGCCTTCTCTTTCTCTTCCTCTTCCTTCAACCCAACCATAACATGTATATATTGGTCCTGAAAGGGAACCACTTCCACTTTGACTTGATAGTATTGAGGAGATTACTAAAGACAAATCTTGGCCTTCCTCTCATGTCCATTTAAGAGGGACTCGTCCTTATCAAACCCATACTTTCCCTACTCCTCGTACTTTGATATAATCTCCTTTACCTCAGAATCCATGGTTCAATTCACCCCTCAATTATTTTTCTTGGAAAATCCCTTCAAGAAGTTGAACGATGACATCAATAATGGTTTTGCAACCCATGTCAGCTATCATGAGTCAACTAAAGTTATATCTACTTCCACGTTTGCAACTTCACTAGAAACCCATTTGTATGGTGGTCCATCTGTGCCACCTGGTTACCAATCCTTATCTATAACAACAACCAATCCTTGGACTTTTCCTTCCCCATCCTCATCTGGAATGTCATATATATCGTCTGTAATGAGCACATTATAGCTTATTTATGTTGAAGAATATAGGGAAATTAGGTTAATAAGATTCTTCTCACCATGATAACTATTTTTGAGGTATTTTTTTACCTTTTCTTATTATCACAATATTCTCTTGTTATTGGTAGATTATGTCTTCTTAGTTCATCAAATAGTTACCAAAACAAAAGAGGCAAGAACACAAGATGTTGTATTTTTGCCAGGGTCAAAACGACTCACCTTTTGAGAGGAAAACCCACACAAAATTCTTCTTATACAAATTCCAATTGACGAATACCAAGACCATGACCCTTGACCTATTTAGCCACTCCAAGATGAAGACACCAATCCTCTTCTTAGCCACTATTGAGATCATCATCATTGCTACAACACTAAGGCCATTACTACTACACTATCGAGATCATTAATGCTGCAACACCAAGGCCATCACTAAGATGATTACAGTTGCAACATTGTTGCACCATCATCAAGATCATTGATGTTCCTTCACAGAGACAATTGTTGCTCCTTCATTAAGACCATTGTTGCTCCTTCACTATAACAAGATATATCTATAATAAGATTTGTATATATACATATGAGATTTTCACTGAGATCTTCATCAAGATCATGACTTTGTAACTACATCCTCATCAAGATCATGACTGAGATCATGATTCCCATTATGCCAAGATCATGACTGCATCTATAATGAATGTCGAGATAGAGTGTGTCACTATGAGATCATTGAGATCCTCATCATATGAGATTGTGACTATGTCTAGAGAGTATGCTAAGGGTGTATTACTAAGAGACTATGCTCATGATATCCAACATGGATTTTCTCAATATGTGCCAGCTATCATGAGAGTATGCTCCTACCTATTCAAGTCCCCTTCCTATCAATCCTCCCTTTCCTAGAATAATTGTTAATCCTTGGCACCCTAAATTTCCCATTCAACTTGGTTTGACCTTAAATAAAATCCAAACTTTTCGACTTGTTCCACCTACACCCCAAGTTCCTACTTGCCAACCTATACCTCAATTTTCCCAAGTTATAGCTCAAGTAAGTCAAGTAAGTCAACCTATCAAGGATGTATCTCAAATGTAACTTGTCCATAAGTATCTAGGATGTATCAAATCTTGTTCAAGGTGCCTTAAAACCTCCACCATTTGGTCAACATATATTTCAAATGCATGTACAACAACATGTAGATGGCATGACTCAGGCACCAACTAGTCAACATAATGTAGGTATGTTGCAAAAATCCCTTTGGGGAACCATACCAAGGTATTTTGCAAGCACCTATTGTTTAAAACCCCTTTCAACAAATTCCTTATCAAGGTCAATAGCCTCAATCATAGCCACTTCAACCTTATCAAGTTTTTTATGGGATTGGAAAACATGGTTATACTCATCCTGGTTATCAAAATCCTTCTTACCCGGGAATGCAAATTCTTGTGGCCCAACCTATTCCGTTATACCTAGGATATCCTCCACCATATGTTAACCTTTACCCTCAAGGTCAACCTGTCTAGGTAGACTTTCTTAGACATTTGTTGTTCATCACAACTCTTGAGCTTCCATATTTAACTCAACTTACAAATGATTCCATTTGTCACTCTCCTTGGTGGCCAACCATTCCCAAACAATTTGTCAAGTGATATTCCCAAATTCAATGGAAATCTGGGAGAGGACCCATCTACTCATGTTATGACATATAATTTATGGTGTTCTTTGAACTCTTTAAATGATGATTCTATATGTTTATGGATTTTCCAACGGACTCTCACTAGTACGATAGCTAAGTGTTATATATAATTTCCACGAGCTTTATTCAACAACTTTAGTGCCTTAGAAACTACGTTTCTAACTCACTTTCAGTTGTATATTTGTTATTAAACTAGAACCAAACTATTGACCTCTTTCAAATAATCTAACTCCACCCATATATCATATCATATTCATGGGTGGAGACATCAATGCCGATTGATCAAAAACTTCATTCTCGATCAATTCTTGGTTGAATGGTTTATCAAATCCTTGTTATCATCTATAACTGAAGATGTTGCTAAAGGTAGAGTTTTTATTGAAGAGAAAGTCATTGCTCATGCCCAATATCTTGATTTAATCTATACTCAATCTGGCACGTTCTATGATAAAATACCCAATTCTCTGATACCTCAACATATCGTTCCACTTGATTTAACTAAAGAATCACATGTCTTCAATGGAATGATTTGTTCTGCTAGTCAACAATCAGCAAGTAAATTATCTGGTTCATCTCCTACTGTGACTATTCAAAACTTGTCTTATGTTAATCATGTAACTACTTTTGAGATTAATGTCATTCAATCCATGAAAATAAAATCTCAGCAACCTAGAAGTAAGAAGAAAGGTAAAGGAAAGAAGAAGAAAGATAATCCATCACAGGAAAAACATGACAATAAGTCTTTTGAGGAAAAATATAAACCTCGTTACTCATGCCTCATTTGTAATGAGGAATATTTTACTAGACACTGCTTGCATCGTGTAGAAGTCAATCAATTCCTAAAATTTTCATGTAATGCACTCGTTGTATTGACATATCCCTTTCCAAATCGGGAGACACATATGGTTGCGCGTGATCTAGCTTCCCCTTCCCAAGTGATGATGATTACTTCCTCCAAACAAAAGAGTGATGTTTTAGTGGCCACAAGAAACAAAGATTATGGTAATCCACACCCTCATAGTGGTAAGGCTAGTGATCAACCTACCAACTCTACCCAACCTTCTTTGAATCCTCCTAAACATACTTGTTGAAGTTACCATTAAACCTCCTAAGGAATTTATTCATAAATCAACATTTAATCCTTGTGCAAGAGCCACCCAAAATTATATCATATTAGAGGAGCAAGTGAAAGCTTCCTTTACTATGTCAACCCTTGAGGTATTATAAAATTATCCTTCTCAAAAGAATGCTTTGCTTGCAACAATTGGAGGGATTAATCCTTTGGATTCCAACCTTGTTTTCCTTAATCATGAGAATCATACTCTGAAATTGCCAACTCAACTAGAATTTACGGTCCAATTTTTCATTCGAAGTAAAACTATCCCCCAAAAAATTGTAGAAGGTGCCTCGACTTGTATCATGTTAGGTTCATGTTGGAAATTCATTAGTTCTCCACAACTAAATTAGTCACCCACCACTATTAAACCTTTTGATGGAATAGGTTCCAAATCTTATGGGATTTTGAATTCACTGTAAGTAGAATTAGCTAGAAAAATGGACTCAGTAGAAGTCAAAGTTATAGATGAAATTTTGATTATAATATTATTCCAGGATGGACATGAGTTTATGCCATGGTTTCTGTAGTCTCAACCTATTTCAAGATGATTGCTCTCCCTCACTTGGGGGGAATCATGGCCATAGACCAACTTGTGTTTTTTGCTAGTACTTCTCAAACCACTAGAGGAATTTCACTTGTGGGTGAATCCCCACAACCCTATCACCATATTAGAGTAGGACTTCCTAAGGATTCTTCCCTAATGGGGACCTTTCCCATTTCTCCTCCTAACATTCCCAATCTAGTTTCCTATGTTAATACGATTTCTTCTTATATTGTTCCATCGGATCCATGGGTAGTACTTGATGCTTCTAATATTGATACATTTAGTGATTGTATGTCATCAGTCTCATTGAACTCGAATATGAAGTGATTTATGCGACCTATTCGGCATATTCCCATTACAATTCCTTGGCAAATTGGGTTGATCATGTTGAAATATGTAACTAGGTTCGATCTTCATAATGACATATGTAATCATGATTTTATGTATTTGATGTTATGAGAAACATAAATTTCTTATTTTTTTCATGAGGCATGGGTTTCATGCTCAAGAGGAATTTATCTTTATAGTTTAAATCTCCCATTGAGAGCCTATAGGGCATATGGGTCATTGACATATACGGAAGATCCTTCTTGGGTATGTTACATATTGTAAGAAAATTGTTTAAGTAAAATTCAAGTAAATTAACCCTCCAAGGCTTTATCAATTGCTAAATGATCAAGTCATCCTACAAAGGAGCAATCAGCCTCTCTAGAAGATGATGTCGACCTATTTTTAGGACTCAAGAAGGACTATATAAAGGCAAGCTCAGCCTCACTCCAAACACACTCACTCAAGAATCATCAAGTGTTTGATCAAGAAGAAGAAAGGAGCCTAACACCTAGCAAAGGAAGGAAAAAGAAGAGCGAAGTATTTTTTTTTTTGGCTAGAAATATCTCACACGTGCAAGGAGAATTATGGCTCTCACTTCTACATGAAAATCAGAAGTTACAGTCACCATAGAAATTCGAACTTGGGTGGCAAAGGAATCATCTTGAAGGTTGAATTGTTGAAGAATATGTATCTCGCTAACAAAAGAATAAAGGAGGATAATTTCTCCATGATCTTGCCAACACATACAGCCTAGGGTTTCTGCAGTTAGGCCGAATTACAATCAAGAAGTTTCATGTCCAAAAAGAGAGGTCGAAGGAGAAGTTTCTGGTACAGAAAGGCTAGTTTGACTGAGGTTGACTTTTGTGGAAGGAAAAATCATTAAATAAAGGCATTGACTTTGTCTTGGAGGGGTTATAAGTTAGGGTCTAGGTCTTGGAATTCATCAATTAGAGATTCTATAAGAAGAAGAATTATGTGGGTTTTCCTCTGAAGATTGGAGAGGTTTTGGCCCTAGTTGATCGCCTATATCTTGTTTCCTTTGTCTCATTATTCATTATTTTTTGGTAGTTTTATATTAAGAGAACACAATAATAATCAAGTTAAAGAAGAACCTAATCAAGAAAAATAAAAAGTCTTCACAAGCAGTTATCGTAAGCAAGATAAATTACCTTTTACTTTTGACCCTATATTTCTCAACATGGTATCAAAGCTAAGATGGCAAGTTAAGGAAGGGTAGCTTAAAGAAGGAAATTCAAGGGGAAAATAACGAGAATCTCATCTACATAAAAGACATGTTGAAGATTGTAGAGAAGCTTCAAATTATAAATAATTTTTGCCTCCAAGAAGTGAATTCATAATAAGGCTTGAGGACATCAAAGAAGGAATACTCAAAATATAAGAAAAAGGCTTGATCAAGTTTTTGGAACAAAAGAATTCTCAAAGTCAATTAAGTTCATCTCCAGTATAAGTTCTTAATCAAGTAAGTGGACCTTAAATTGTGTGTAAAGTAATTTCTGAGAATACTATATCATTATTTCAAGAAGTCGAAGGCCTAATTAAAATGTTCAAAGTAATATGAATCCTTTGGCAAGAAGATCGAAACTCTGAACCTAGAAAGAAGAAGATGTTTTCATTTCTAACAACCTCATGGCCTAATTTCTGTTCATCCTTAGAAAATAATCAAACTCCTCAAGAAGATCAAATAATTCCATGAAGATAATTCATATTTATATCATAGTTTAAAAATCCCATTTTAAGGTGAATCAAACATCTATGGCACTATGAGTGAAAACATCAACAATTCCCATATACTCATTCTTTGTGGAGCAATCAATCATTCGAGAAGATTAACCTTCCAACAGAAGTGCATTGATGATCATTTAATACATTCTAAGAGATAATGAAAACAAGAATCTAGAAACAAAAAGAAGATTCTTTACTATGAATATTTATCTTGGAACTATCAAACAGAAAAGGGTTTTTGGAAAATTTATCATATTCCTTTTTAAAATCTCATTTAAAGGAATAAAATGATCAATAAAAATCACAATGTTCAAAAGAACGAAGCACTGCAAGTAGGTATCCATGAGGTATGTATAAAATCTGTGCTTTTAAGTGTCCAACATAAGGGTTGAAGTTTTTGTTTGTATTTTAAACCATAAGAAATTATAGTGATGAGAAACCCTAGCCTTATTCCCTATAATTTGATATCTAGGGTTTTGTTAGAATTCTAGGACAAGGGATAAACCCTAGAATTACATTAAGAGAAAAACATGATCCAGGGTTTGAACTTAACTCTAGATGATATTAACTTCATAAAACCATAGAAAGACATATTAACATCATGTTTTGGTATTGTACACTTTGCTTTGGGTACTTTCCAGTAAATATTGTAGGTAAAAGAAGTAAAAGATGAATGGGCTAAGGCTTTTTTTCAAGAAGCATGATGGAAGGATGGAACTATACAAACCCTTGAACGTTATTCATGATACTTGGAAGAAGTAGAAGGTGGAAGACCTCTACCATGGTTAAAGAATTACCATTATATAGAAAGCATTGTAAACAATGCATCATGTTAGGTGATGGCACCATCGAATCATACGATTGAAACAAGAGCTCGTGACATCATCATAAGAAGCTTGAAAGATAGCTGAAGTAGAAGTCCATAAAAGTCATCAATAGAAGGAAGAATATCTTGGTAACCTCATTAGAAGCATAAGTAGTACTTATGGATAGAATAAAGTCATCTAGTATAAAGCTTGTCATACTTCATTCAAAAGGAGCATTTGTAGGAAGAGGATGATCAAGATCCTCTGTTGGAATCTTCATTGGAAGATTCACCTATTGAAATAAACAAGTTCCTCGTCAATTATGCCAAATTGATAGGGATTCATGGTATGATGGTATGATGACAAAGAAGTGAAAAAGGTCAAGATGATTGAATAAATTTTAATCAAGGAAGTTGTTGAAGGAATTCTAGATGACCAAAAAGAAGAAATGAGGTATGTATGCATGTATTTGGTAAAATTGAGTCATGTCATATAGTTCTAAATAACATGGATAATTGGTCTACCTCAAGAGAAATATCAAGAAAGGGATCTCTTCCTTTGGAAGGATGCATGAAGGCATCGTTCTGTTGAAGGGTGTTGTAAATCTATCAACCAAGGGGGTCTCCTTGATGTGAAGTCCCAATTATACATCACAACATTTGGAATAGGATCCCCATCCAAGGTATTGGCCCAGCTACCATATATTATTAAAAATTTCCCTTCGCTCTAACTGTCAGCAAGAAAGAGGAGTCCAAATGTTATTTCAAAAAGCAACTGGGTGTGCATGGTGAGTTTTCGGTCATATGTGTGTCAAAGTTATTTTACTATGAAGGGGTAAGAGAAGTGAGCCTCTAAGAGAGAGGTAATAATGACACCCTAGTAGAGACACACATAAACAAGAATGATTTGTTCAACATCCAGTGGAATAGTCCACAAAGATGCGATGATTATTGTAACCATTACAAAAATAAAGATATGTATAATATCCAACAGAGTATTCCACGAGGATGTGACAATGATAATTACCATTACAGTACATTCCCCATATGACAAGCACCAAAATAACTGAAATAGTTCAACTACTCTACAACAAATTAAAGAAAACATGAACTACAAACATTCACAAAATAGTCTTACAAATATTCATAATCCATTCATGAAAAATGTGTTAGCCATAAGGATTCTGATATTAAGTAAAAGTTATAAAACACATGTATACAATGAACACCACTAACTCCAATAGTGGAGTGTTGGAGCCACTCCTTGCTCCCCAAAAGAACTAGTTTGTCTCTCTAATCCCTTACAAGAGGAGCCAAGGTGAAAAATCCCTTTTCTCATACAATGAGGGTGTATATATAACCAAAAGGTGATGCTTCACCTTCTGTGTGACTCTTTGACTACCCTCATGACTATTTGACTTCCCATGACTTTTTAACTTTACATGACTCTTCATATTCTATATGTGTCCTTTGTACTTCCACTTTACAATACATCTTGAGTAAGAATTTACATGGTCCACAATAATTATGTGGCATATGAAAACTCATGACATGACATGACATGACACTGATGAAAATGGGCTACATGATGACATGGAAATGTCAAGCCATTATTTTTTGTTGCTTTCTTTGTGTCTTCTTAAAAGATGATGCATGTTCTTCTTCTTCCTCCTGCTTATGACTTGAAGATGAGGAGTATTCCACGTGATCTTGATCTTTCATCTTCTATTATAGTCTGGTGTTCCTTAGCCTTCTCACCCGATGATCATCTTATCTCTTCAGCTCCATATGTGTCTTCTAAAAATTCCTCCTTCTCCATCTCCTTCTTCATCATATTTCCATAGCATGGTAGAGTACTTACATCTACAATCCACTCATGAAAATATGTCATTAGTCTGATAAATCCCTAGTCTAATATGATGCATATTGATCCATTAACTAAGTTAGAACTAGGTGATAGGTTGGGAAAGAGGCTCAAGAACTGAGAAATTGTGTAGCTCAGGTAGTCAAGGGTGAAGCTTGAGCCTTGATATTGTGCAATGTGCAGTTTAGGCTGGACTGAAGAATAAAATTGCACAATCTAGGAGCTTAGTGTGATAGGATGAGGGGATGGGCATTAGATCAGCCTATTGTGCAATTTTGGAGGATAAAGGAGCCCAGGTGATTGTGCAATTCCATATTTCAAGAGCTTAGGGTTGAGTCTTGAGCCTTGAGACCATGAAATGTGCAGTATTGACTGGGAAGGAGAAAGAAATTGCGTAATTTTTGGAGTCAATGAGCTAGGCTGAGATATTTTTCATTTCTATGGCCAACTGCATACTTCCGGGAGGCAGAGTAGGTTTGGTGATTATGAATTTGTGTAGTTCAAGATCTCAGGGTTTGATATTGAGCTCAGAGATTGTGCAATGCACAATTAGGACAAGGCTAGAGGGTTGAATTGCACAATTTTGGAGACCAAGGCTCGAGCTTGAGCACTAAACCTACATAGTGCATAGTCTTAGGAGGAAAGAATTGCACATTGTGCAGTTTCAAGAGGCAAGGTTGCAGCTTGAGGGCTGTGACTATGCAATGTGCAATTGAGGAAGGTCAAATGAGGCTAAGTTACTCGTAATTTTCAGAAATTTGGTTGTGTGGGATTAGTGAAACTGATGTGAACATTGATAGGACTTAATTGTGATCACACACTTATACATTTGATGAAAAAACATAGATCATTCAAAACACATGATCACATACTTCCCTTAGTGCGATAACTTATGACAAGTGCGACACTAAAGATACACTTTGCGACGACAATGATGACACTTGTGCGACAATGCTTAAATCTTGGAAATTAGTGCAATGAATGTCTACATGGTAATATCAACTTATTTTCATAAACATAAACTCTTGAAACCACCAAAAAAATCTTATTTACATCATGTGAAACATAACATGCGAAAAGACAATGATATCTATAGTGCAAATGACACTTGTGATATGTGAACGATAGTAAAAGTAACACATGCCAGAGCAAATATAACATGAAAATGAAACTAATTAGAGTGAAATAAAGTGAAATTGATAGCCAAATGCATTAAAATGACACTCACAAAAACAGAAGTGTGTGGGAAGCAATAGTTTGCAAAAATCACTGAAGTAGAAATAAAAATGCAACTAGAAGTGAGAAATGATCGATGTCAGTGTGCACTAACTATCAACATGGATTGGGCATCACAAAGGCACAATCTTGATGGATTGTGCTATTCTTGTTCAATTTTTCATAAAATAATGCGCTCATGCACTTGTTTTATACTGAGCATGTGTGAGGAAGTGACTTTGACACTTCCAATCCAAGAAGAGAGCCCAAAACCATCACTGACCAGGAACTGGCAATGGAATGACCGATCGCTTGATCCACAGTAGGCTCCAAAATTCGAGTGTAGGCAAATTTGGGAGGGTGTTTTTTGTAGCAACAACAGGTTCACATATTGACTCGATGAAATCAACATAATAAGTCCTCATAAGGAATACGAAGTGGTTGAAAAAATGAAGAAAGTAAGGATAGATCATGAAAGATGCAACTATGGTCACATAAAAGGAAATCAGCATCTGATGAATAGGAGGATTGACCGTGACATATCCATTGTAAGGTTGTACACCATACCAAACATCAATATTATAGAGAAATATTGAACACCAAGGCTAGCTCAAAATGCAATAATTTTTTCCCTTTTCTTTTCTTTTTTCTTTTTTTTCTTTTTTTTTCTAGGTTTTTAAGAAATAAAACTTAATGTAGGGCCATATTTTTTACATTATTATTCTTTAACTATACACTAAATTATACTAACTAACCCATGGTAATTTTAATATTCTCATTAAAGCTACAAGGATGATTGTTCATCAATATCCAAAAATATACAACCATAATACTTGCTTCTCAAGCTTAAATATCACATTTAAAAGATAGAGTCATTAGTGGGATGAATAAATATCATACTTTACAAACCAAAATTTCCAATAAGCTAATTGTTAATTCTGTTGCAATTAAATGTGTTCAATAGTGGCTAATTTGATTTCATTCTAAATAACATGCCTATGAATTCTTTTCTTAAAAGGACAATTCAACTTCTAAAGGTGTGGTATTCAATAACTATGAATTCATATGTGTGCTAAAATTACAACGATTCAATTACCCAAATTTGACTTCGTCGGCATGAGTTTTTAATTCAATGCAATTATCGCACATATTTATTGAGACGTTTCTAGAAACACCTTGGTTGCAAATCCTGAATTCACTTAGGCATTGTTACAGAAAATTCAAAAATGTAATTAGCTACAACGAATGAAGCATTATGACAAATAGTTTGAGAGAATGCAATGTACACTCATTGAGGCATTTTGTCAAACACTAGAAAACCATAATCTCTTAAGTAAATTTCACAACAATTAGTTAACATGAATCTAAGATTAAATAACTTCATTCGTCATTTTCAGTAATGCCAATAATTGAAATTAACATATAAGTAGAACTATCAACCATCTTAATTGTTGCATCTCTACTAAAAATTCAAGAACATTAATGACTACAAACATTTGGGAAATTTTGAAAATAGCTTCTAGCTATGTAAGCTACAACCATTGTACAATTTTCACAAGCATTTAGTAGTCACAAAATAAGTTTCCATAAAGTTGTTTAAACTATCAAGGTATTAACCATTGAGACTGTAAAACAAAAATTTCAAGTGCATGAAATAGGCTAGTGTCATCAATATATATCACTAGGTAAATCCATGATAATAATAAAAAAAAAAATCAATGAAACAAAAATAATAGGCAATCCATAAAGGCAATAACAAATCTGCGAAATCAACTAGATTAGATAATCAGAGTCTGAAAACCATCTATTTGGAATCAAATTGCTTGATGTTGAGCTAACTCACAACAGAAATTGCCAGGAATATGATTCTTTAAAATAATAATCAAAATAATTCCTACTATCTCATTTATCACTTTTGTCAAACACTTAGTATGCAAACTTCATCTACAATTGTACAAGGGGAAGGAAAAAAACCAAATTCATGCTAATATGATATTTTCATCAAACTCATGGCAGCGTGAATGCTTCAACCATTAATACCTTATGTTAATCAGTTTGCAACAAAATTTTACAAAAAAAACTTACATAAAATGAACTACAGCTATTGCGGAATTTCTTCAACATTTACCATGCAACATTTTATATACATCTAAGTTTCAACCAACAACCAAATAAGAAAAAGACCATGTAATGAACTACAAAAAGGCATAATATAATGCTATCAACATACCTGACAATGTATTTATATGACTCCAAAAATATGTGAGTATGCTCCAGCTCCAATGAGAGTATGTTCTAGCTCCAATATCCTTACCAACTCAAGATGAACCATCCAGTTTTACTCCCAACCATATCCAGGAAGAAATTCTCCCCTTGGAATCCCCAAGCTACAAAAGCTCATAAGAAGTGCCAAAATACAATAGTAGAGAGATATACAAGGCAAAATAAGGAAGATAATTTTCACTTCCTCTCAATACCATTCATGTTCAACCTCACTAGCTAGAACTACTTAGTAGTTTAGTAAAAATTTCATGTTCATTTCGATAGAAATTGGCTACTCTGCATATCTCTCCCTCTCACAATATTCCTCATGTCTCTCCCACTCTTTGCATCACAATGCACTCCCTCCCCAAGTGAGAATACATGAGACACACATCTAGGAGGAGCAACAAATTCTTGTCATAAAGGAGGAGTAATATGCATGCATTTTATTCCATTCAGAGGAGTGTAACTCATGCCATTAAGGAGAGGTATACATGCCTTAGTTAAGGAGAGTGTAACATATGCATTAAAGAGAGTGTAAGAGGAATATTTTATGACATGTCTTTAATGAGTGTAAGAGGAATATGCCATTCTTTGATGAGTGCATAAAAGAGAGTGTAATGTATTATTAAAAGAGAGAGAGAGTTACATTGAGCCATGAGATTCATGAAAGAGAGAGGTGTGAAGTGATTGAGGAGATGAAGGTGACTTGTAATTCCCTTTTAATAATAATATCATAGTCTAATAAAAGATAATAATAATATTGAGAATTAAGTGAAGATTTAACTATTAGGATTGATTAATGGTAAGTATTTTTCTTTCAACTACTATTGATTACCAATTTATGCTAAGTGATTTACTATTTTTGGAAATTCATGCTTGAGATGCTAGACATGACTTTCTATTTTTAGAAAGTCACTCCACGATTGTCATAATGAGATTTTATTTAAGGAAATCCATCCATAGGCTATCAATTTTCAACATCCATGAGTTGTATTTTTCTTCCAGAGAATAGGGATTCCACACCTCTATTTCGTGCATCTTCGTGCCTTAGTAGATTAAGGAATCCACACACTGAACTACTCCAAAGATCCAAGATTCCACAACTTTATATTTTAAATATTTAGGACTCCGCACCCTAAATATACAAGACTCCACGTCTTTATATTTCTTGGATTTAGGACTCAATGCCCTAATCTCCATGTCTTCTCATATATTTTTCTTTGAACTATGCATTTCTCGTTATGGTACTGATCATGAGATTTTACCCGTCTGATGATTCACTGGTAAGGTCTTGTTCTAATACCTACACACATCAAAATATATTAGATCAAAGGAATCAAATGAATTTCATAATGAAATTAACTTAAACGCATTTTACCAAGAATGGTGCATGACTTCCATAATCATTTTGCTTTTGAAGAAATGACTTCCACGGTCATTCATAATTGAACATCCTAGTTGGAAAATGACCAGGTCCCCTAACACATCTTTCTCAGTACAATATTAAACATATATAATCATACAAATCATGTATCATCCATAAATCATAATTAAAAATATGTTCCACATAACCATGAGAATCCATGGATATATGTGTCTCAATCCTAGATCACCATCCATGTCATACACATGCTTCATAAGGAATATGCAAAAAGAGAAACACATGTATAGCATTTACTTAACCAAAACCATATAATACACACAATCAAAGATACCATACATAACAGTAAATATAACTATATAAAATATCTTTCCTCGATCTAGTGATCAATTTGCCATACATAAACATAAGAGGAAATATAACTACGTATATAAAACATTGTTCCTCGATCAAGTGATCAATATGCCATTCATAACTCATCAAAAAACACCCTTGATAGGAGTGAGAAAATTATACTAGGCAAAATAGGACACTACATACTCCCCCTCTTGGAGTAAACTTGGCTCAAAGTTTGACTAAACAAAAAAGGAAACTCAAGATGCATAGTAGATGCAATCTTCCCAAGTCAAAGAACTAGGACTATATGGGTCCCATTGAACCTTTACTTGGTCCATCATACAAAATATGAGCTATCAAGTGCGATGGTCCAAAATTCAAACTAGTTATGCCTTCAGAGCCCCCTTCTACGTTACCTATAATTGATGTCAATCTAAAACGTGAGAAGTATCATGAACATACGTAGTACCGAAATATTAAATACATCATGCATAGGATGAAAAACTGGTGGTAGAGCAAGATGATATGCCAAAGGTCCAATCCTTTAGATGATCTCAAAATTCCCAAAAAACCGAGGAGAGAGCTTATATCCTTTCCAAAATCTAATATAGGTTTTCTGAGGTTTTACTCGAAGAAAAACAAATTCTCCTTCTTTAAAACTATGATCCACTCTATGTATATCAACATCGCTATTTTTTTTATCCTGTGCCTCCTTTAATATTTATCTTATATGACTCTCCTTCTCTTCCATTTCTTGAAGCATTTTAGGACCTACTGATAATATTTCCTCTAATATATCCCAACTTAAAGGTGTTTTGCATGGTCTTCCATACAATAGCTCATAAGGTGCCATACCAAGAGAGCAATGATAATTTGTATTGTAAGAAAACTCCACTAGAGGAAGATAATCTTCCCACTTAGATTGTTGATCCATTACATACATTCTAAGCATGTCCTCCAACACTTCATTTACTCTTTCAGTTTGACCATTAGTTTTTGGATGATAAGTTGTACTGAAATTTAATTGGGTATGAAGGGCTCCCTGAAAACTAGTTCAAAATATCCTTGTGAATATAGAGCCCCCATCTGATATGATTTTCTTAGGAAAACCATGAATCATAATGATCTCCTTAATAAATACTTATGCTATTTCAGATGCTTTGTAAGTATCTCTAACAGGTATAACATGGGCACCCGTAGTAAACTTATCTACCACCACCAAAATGGAGTTATTCCTTTTGCTTGTTTTAGGTAATTTAACAATGAAGTCCATAGATATTTATTCCCTTTTAGACTCAAGAATGTTATGAGGTTGCAACAATCCTGATTGATGACCATGTTCTGCCTTAACTAATTGACATTCCAAGCACTTTGCCACAATATTTCCTACATCATTCGTCATGCCTGACTAGAAGAAATTTTTCTTTAAATAAGTATACATATTTTGGACTCTTAGGTGATCCATATATACTGCATGTTGAGCTTCTTTCAAAATGAACTCATGAAGCCCATCTTGATTCGGAACTAGAATATTTTTCATAAATCTCACCATACCATCATCATCACAAGAATACCCTACCACCTTTCTTTTCATAGCCTCTTCCCCACAAAGAGAAACTTTAACTTCCTTACACCATACATTTACATCTTATTCTCTCAAGATGTGCTCTCATAAATCAATATTCAATGGAATTACTGAAAAGATGTGTGATCTTCGACTGAGTGCATCAGCTACTTTATTCAATGTAACCTTGATGTAAGTTATGTTAAAATCATATTCACTTAGGAGTTCTTACCACCTTCTTTGTCTAGCATTAATATCAATTTGACTAAATATATGTTACAAACCTCTATGATCTATTTTCAATTCAAATTTCTTGCCCACCAGATAATGTCAGCAAAGTCGCAAGGCATGAACTGTAGATTATAGTTCCAGATCATGGGTTACATAATTTCCTTCATACAGCCTTAATTTCCTAGAGGCATATGCAATCACCCCACCATCTTGTGGTAATAGTGCACCCAAACCATATTTTGACGTATCAGTACACATTATAAATGTTTTATCCATATCTGTAACCTTGAGTATAATAGTTATAGTCAAACATTGCTTGAGCTTGGAAAAATATTGCTCACACTGATTTGTCCAATTGAATCGTGCCCCATTTCTAAGAAATGAAGTGATTGGGATGGCTTTTTTTAAAAACCCTTCCACAAACATCTAATAGTATCCTTCCATACCCATGAAACTACACACTTCATGCACATTAGAGGGTGTTGTCCATTCTGAAATTGCATCGATCTTTGTTGGGTTAACAACAATGCCTTCACTAGAGATAATGTGTCCAAGATAATGAATTTTTTATTGGAAAAAAGAACATTTGTACATTTTTTCATAAATTTTATTTTCTCTTAAGCCTTGCAACGCCAATCTCAGGTGTTACTCATGCTCTTTTAGGGACTTTGAATAGATTAGGATGTCATTACGGAACACTTGTAAAACGTTGTCCAAGTACTTCTGAAATACACCATTAATCAGACTCCAAAACACTCTTGCGGCATTAGATAACCCAAAAGGAACAACCACGAACTCATAATGACCAAAACAAGTTCGAAAAATAGTTTTGGGAATATCCTCTTCTTTAAATTTGAGGCCGATCTTGGAGAATACAGTGGCTCCCTTCATTTGATCAAATAGATCATCAATATGGGGAAAAGTATATTGATTTTGAATAGTTACTCAATTCAATTTCCTGTAATCAACACAAATTCAAAGAGATTCATCCTTCTTCTTTACAAATATCACATGAGCTCCCCAAGGTGAAACACTAGGTCTAATCAAACCCCTATCCAATAACTCTTGAAGTTGCACTTCTAACTCATGAAGTTCAAAAATAGATATTCAGTAGGGAGATTTGGATATAGGTTTGGTACTAGGCTTTATCTCTATTAAGAAGTCAATCTCCCATTTTGGAGGTAAACTAGGCAACTCCTCTGGAAAGCCATTGAAAAATTCTGAAAGGAAAGGATATTGTTCTAAGGATGAAACCTCTCCCTCATTTAAAGTCATTACAACATACATTTGACATATTTTCCTAAGACTTCACTTCATCTACAAGAATGAGATAAGTCTTAAAGAAACAAGTCTTCTTTCCCCATGGGGAACCATAAATTGGCCTTCAACAATAAAAAACTAAAGGGTTTTGTTTCGATAATTAAGCATAGCTCAGTTAGCTTCAAGCCAATCCATCCCAATTATCACATCATAATGACCAAGTGATGTCACATAAATATTCACATGTGTGACACACACTACGAGGTCTAAAGTGCACTCTTCCACTACGCATTCAACCTTTTGAGATCTTCCTAAGGCCATCTCAAACTGATCAAAATCATTTTGCTCTATTGCCACCAATTTACATTTCTATAAAGCATTAGGAGAAATAAAAATTTCAATTGCACTAGGATTAATCAAAATAGTAACAGCCATACCATTCAGCTTGCCAGATGCTTCAAGCACTATGGACTGATGCTTGACCTAAATATTTTGCACAACTGAATGAATCTTATGGGTTGTGACCATATCTCTAATAGTGGCTCGTTCCTAGTATGATTGTGATTCAATCTTCTTTTCATGGAAATATTGCTCATAATGAAGTACTCCACAAGTACAACATCCATTAGTGGGAGCAGTTTTCATCAATTTGACCCTTTTATTAGGTGATTCTTGAGTGTGAGCATTACTTTGTTGAAGATGTTGCCTTGGATTATTTATTTGGTTCTTAAAAATATGATTCTTTTGAAATCCATGATGAACTGAGCCATCTGACTTATGTTTTACATCTTGGCCTCCCCTTCTAGGAGATTTCCCATGGAATGATATATTTGGGGTTTTAACCCAACCCTTTCTCCCCAACAATTCTTCCTCAGCTATATTTTCTTGTTATACTGCCTCATGCAATGTAATAGGCCTCAAAATGTGCACCTTTTCCTTTATAATAGAACTCGACCCATACAAAAACTTGTTTACATTGAGGGCTTCAGTATTTAGATGGGTAGCATATCTAAGAAACTCCATGAATCACGCCTCATATTCAAGGATTTCCTTAGTTCCTTTTATGCAACCAGCTCACAAAATAGAAGAAAATATAGATCAACAACTTCAAAATAAGCCTCTTCAAGGGGGAAACCTCCTTTACATTACACAAATGAAAAATTCATGGATGATTCAAATGATAAAACTCCTTTCTATATATAGGATTCTAAGGGGTCACAATATAATCAGAGTTGACATAACAATGATAATATAAGGGCACAACAATAACAATAGTGGGCTTCTATGGGGAACAATAATAACAATATGAGGACAACAGGGGCACAACAATAATAATAAGGGGCTACAATGAAAATAGTAATGGGGGAATCACTAGTATTATAAGGACCTAAAATGCCCCTCTCCTTTAAAAAAGTGTTGTCCTCAAGACTTGAGTAGTTCTAGATGCTTCTGTTTAAAATTATCATCCTCCCATGTGGAATCTTCAGTGGATAAGTTCTTCAACTTGATGAGATACTGTCAAATTGATGAGATACATTGAGAAGAGGGTTTGACACTGTTGAGAATTTTTTTGCTATTGATTATGAAGGATGTCTTGATCAGTTTAGCATTTGATGAGCTAGAGATTGATGATATATTTGTTAATCATATATTTATTGCAAAGAGTTTGGATATGATGGTACATTGAGCAGATCTATTGCAAAGAGGTTATTAGTATCTTGTTATTCAAATGAGAATATTGTTGTATGTGGGTCGATTTTGAAAATTTGATGAATTGTGGCCTACTGATTATGAGTTGCAGTTGAGTCATGTGGATATAGTATGAAATATTTTGAAACATGTTCCATGGAGGGATTGAGGGTTGGAGCCTTCAGTGAGGGAGTGTTAGCTTCCTTCTGGTGGTGGCTGGTAAATTTGATGTGGGAGTAGTATCTTCCTTCCAGTGGTAGTTGGAGAAATAAGAGGAGGTGGTAGACTCTAGCAACTAGGAACCTTTGCACTAGTAAGAGTCTATGCCAGTGCATGTAATTTTGTTTTATTTATAATAAGAAGAAGACAGAGACAACAACTGTGATGGTTTATCCTAGATGGGTTTTCCACCTAAAAATCTAGTGTCCCTATGTGTTGATGTGTTGATGATTTGTTTCATTATTATGGTTTACATGCTCTTATATTTAATGTTTCTCATGGTTTACTGAATATGGCTAGATCTACTACAGAGTGTGCTACTAAAGAAATTATGGTTCAAATAACTTTGAAACTGAAAGCATTAATTAAGTAAAATTTGATCTAGAACGAAATGTTGATTGACCCGACTTCTTAGTACTTACAATAATATGATTTTATATCACTCTGATCCACCACCTCACTACCTATAAATATGATTGAGTGGTGCATCTCCCTAGTACCTTCATAGGGACACTTTTCCCTTTAATACTTCAAGGAAAGAAAAAAAATCGGAATGGGCATCACTGTACAAAGTTGTCCTATCATTTTCCCAATGACTGGAAAATCTATGCATTCAAGCAATACTACTCAATCACATTAATTAATAACTCAGTCATAATATGGGTTGAATTTTCCTAGCTATAGATGGTTTGGTATTGACTCAATGAATATTAGTGGCAACTTTTCAATGCAACAAGAAAAGCCTACTGATCTTCCTATAGATTAGGGATCTGTAAGGTAGTCCAACATTTAGTTGTGTTAAATTAATTTATTTAGTTTTCTTAATTAAATTAATTTCTAATTAATTAATTAACATAAATTATTAATTAGCATCTCACCTAGTCATAATTTCTCCACACTTGTGTGACCCTCACTACGAAATTTAAAATAACATGAATAAACAAGGGATGCTACAACATCCAATTTGGTTTGGACATTTCACTTATACCAATGCAATTCAATCCATATAATCCTTGTGTCTACTTATATATAAAGTAAAATTCTACCTGTCTCTATAACCCTAGGATAGTTTTCCAAATGAGGATTTCCACAAACATTTGCAAGACACCTTCAATATGGATTGCCATCTCTAAAAATTGTTAGTAACTTTTGTATTCGTTTGTTTTATCATCATATCCCATATGAAAAAGAAAAATAATGTGGCCAACATCAGGTCTTCCACCTTTGGCTACCAATGCACTCCATCTAATTTTTCCCCAATTACCCATGTTAGTTTCAATCTACAAGCTAATTTGGACTCTAATAGTAACATAAATTACATGTGCAAAACAAAATGAAAAATTACACTACATAAATGAAATTAACAAGGGAAAATATAACCAATTAATAATTGATTCTTAGTAATACAATTTTCTCCTATTTCCATGTCAACATGCCATGTCACCTCACCATGTGCACTTATCCACTGAGCCTAGATCCAACCACTTGTCCCTCAATGGCTTAAAAGTTTTTTTCCCATGAGAAGAGGGTGAAAATTGAAAAATAGGGCAACGTGCTTGGCATTGGGAGAGAATAAAAATAGAAAAGGTTTGACATTCAGTAAGGAAGGTGATCCAATATCACAAAGAATCTACCGAGATAAAACCTTTGAAGAACACAGCGCCAGGGAGGGGGATGGAAAACCAAAACCTAAAATAGCACGCAAGAAAAATAAAAGAACATATAAAATGATCCCTATCTTGAAAGAAGTTGCAGGAAATGAGTTAAAGGAGTTTTAACCTAAATAATAAATAGCCATGAAGAGGAATGACCTGTAAGAACACAAAGAGCCTCAAGTTATTGATTTGTAACATAAGAGTTATGGCCTGGGTTTGCATGTTATCCAAATTCCTACCCTGATAGCCCATAGTTGTAGCTCCTAAGGAATTTATTCCACAGTATTAAAGGTTATAATCGAATCCAAACTCCTTTGGTTAGTTGTGAAGTGGTATTCACTGCACTTCTTCGTATATTATCTTTGTCCCTACCCATTTGCAGCCATGATTGTAGCTATGGCTTGTCAAATGTATGAACCTTTATATCGATGTATGTTCTTGATTACTTGAATGCTTGAAGACTATGTGAGAAAAACATTTCAAAGCTTTGATTGATCCTTATGGTAGCGGGGTGGTCATGAAAGCTACCAAGCTACCCCTCATCAACCTTGATTACCTTCATCATTATCATCTCGCATAGTTGATGAGCACCCTCCATGAAGAAACACTTATATTTTAGAAACAAAGAGAAATGAATAATTTAACGTGTATTTGATGATACATTATTTTATATACCAACCTAGATTAATGTTAACTCTAGATCTATTAAGCAGCGAGAGGGATCAAATCTCTCAAGTTAGAAACCTCTTTTTCTAGTGAAAAACTTGAGGAAAGGTTTAATATTATATTTAATATTAAATTTTATTTTATTAATACTATTAATATGAATGGTATTAATAATATTTTCTTCATAGATATTAAATTCTAATGATGTGTAATGATTTTTGATCCATAGTAATAACAAGATGGATAATGTGCAAGTTGAGGAGTGTGAAAAATTAGGGAATGAATAGAAATAAACAACAAACAAAAAGTCAACAGAGAAAGACAAAAGAAATGGCAAGTAGTGAGTATCTCTAACAAAGGATCACACATAGAACACTACAATTAACTTGTGTGAGGCCTCCAAGATCAGCAACAACTCCAAAGGATCATGTTAACATTTATGCAATTGGGTGACTGTCTGCAAAACAACATAATGGAAACAACAATATGTTATTGATTTCAAATCTAGTTATTTATTTAATTCAAAGTCAAGCTTAAGAGTGTTATAAGAAAGTAGCTACAATAAATATTGAAGATGGGAACTGAATATCTACTTTTAAGGGTGGGGAGCATTTCAATTTGTGATTGACACAACTAATATTTGGAAAGATAATAAATAGAGTATAAATATTTCATTAATCACATCATGACAATTCCAAAATCACTAAGCTTTTGGAAATTAGTAAGAAAATAACTCAAAGTCACATAGCTTCCTTAAATTGAGGAAAAATGCATAAATACATGTCAATTTATTATTTCAAGGGGTAACTTTAGTTTGTTGAGTTGGTTGGATGAGAAGCCAAGTTTACAACATTTGGTAAAATTAGTTAACAAAGAAAAAATGAGGTTTTTGGAAAGTTTAAGGTGAAAAAAATGGTTGTGGCACTTCCAATGTGAAAAAATCTTTTAACAAATGAAAAGTGATCAAGGAAAGTTATACAATTTAGAAAACTATCAATAGATACAAAGAAGATTTATTCTTGGTCTAAGATTCCACGCTATAGTGCTTTATGCTTACTTCAATGATAAAATTTGCAATCTCAAAATAGTTTTCAAACCAACAACAAGCTCCTACACAAGCCTCAAATTTAAAATGAAACATTAAAAAACAAGGATATGGAGTGTCACAATAATTCGATTCAATAGAACAATTAGATAGTGTTATCGTATTATGGTTAGCATCAACAAGAGTAGACTAAAACAACAACATAAATCCATAACTATCATGAAACAACAATTGTAGAGATGTAAAATTCAAATCCAAATTAAAAAAAAAAAAAAAAAAAAAAAAAAAAAAAAAAAAAAAAGAAAAAAAGAAGAGAGAAATATATGTTTCAATGCAAAAATCTTATTTTGACTTAATTATATGCATATTAGATTTGCATGTCATAATTTGGAGTCATGAAACCCTCAAACTAAGTTCAATATCTTATTTCACCAATGTCTTCCATCAACATGGTCATTGATGATCAAGATAGTGGTGATGATTTGGTGGGGGTATTTGAAAGGAGTTTCGTGTTATGAAAAATATTCACATCAAGGAAAACATGTTGAATATTTTTTCCAAGCACAAAGGATTAGGGGAAAAAATTCAACACTCTAATTTTCACATTCTTCAAATTTTCTCCGGTGAAAATGATATGGTGTTTTGATTGGTACTCATTAGTTATTTTGAATAAGTACTTGAAAATATTATAGAGGGTAGTGAAAACCTTATAAAGCTCTCATAAAAAATTCATGAAAGGATATTACTTTTAAGTGGGTTAAATAATTTTATTACGGTCACCTACAAGAATAGTCTAGGAAACTCAAGAAAATAGAGTAGTCTCTTTTTTTATTGGTTCTCACTCATCCCTTGAAATCATGAAATAATATTTTTACATAGGGTATTCAACATCCTTAAATATATCATGAAACAATAATTTTTCGAAGTGGTTGAATAATTTTATTACAATAACTTATAGGAACACTTCATAAAAATAGGAAAATTGAGTGATTCAAGTGGTTTAATTACTTCTCACTTATGTTATAGAATCAAAGTCAATAATTTTTACAAGGTATAAATAATATATTTATCCACTTCCAATGTAAATTTCATCAAGGGAAATTTAGGATATTCGTTTCATAAAAAATAAAATTACAGACCCCCATTGATGTAGTAAAAAGAAATTGAGGAAACTAGATTGGAAATGTTTTAATGAATTCTTCAAGGACTCTAATGTCTCCCAATATCCAATGTTAGCTAAGGGAAAAAATCACAAGAAGTTGGGTATGACTAAAAAAAAAAAAATCAGAAATAGTTTGTTGCATAGTGACATGCAAAACATTTTAGCTCGACGTGATTATAGGCCTCTAAATTAGCTATTGTATGGTCCATTTTACATCTACATTCCATACATTGTTTTCCATAATCCATAACCTTCATGAAAAATCCATCCTTTGATGTCGAACATGACTGATTCTTATCTAATTATATATAATTAGCTTAACTAAAATTGAAATGTGTCATATTCTTGATTTTATGGTGATTTATCGTCTTTATTACTATTTCATATGTTATATATAGAGGTTAATGTTTTCCCCAAAGGTTAAGTGTAGGAAATAAAATCAATAAGACAAGATTGACCTCCCTCATTAATTGCTTCCAACAATCTTGAAGATGATGCCTATTTTTAAGGGATTTTGTGACTTCATCTTCTCTAGAAAACTGGAGCAATCCCACAAAAAATGCTACATGCTTTCAAAACAGTTTGGAACAAATTTCATCAATCAATGGATTGATTAAAAGGTTTAGTTAAAATTTATTTTCAAGTATAAAGTGAAATATCTTCTAGAGGATTGTCATTCATCAAATTATAAACTATAGTTTGGAAGTAATACAAGTTTTCGATTCAAGTTTATTTATAAAAAAAAAAATTATCTTGAGGGATTCACTGCATTCAGTTGCTTAAGGGCTTGGGCCTAATTTGGAGCTACAATGTGTTAATATTAATGCTTAACTTAGTAAATTGGTCTGGGTTTGTTGGAGATTGTTGAGATATTCTCTCAACCACAATCTCCATGTTTGGATTAGTTGGATTTGACTCCAACTATATGAATGTATTGTATTTGACATTATATATATGAAATATTTTTATGGTATCCAAATAAAATTCTTTGTTTTTATTAAAGCTTATATTTAGGCATAACTCCCTTACTAGAGGGCCCAAGAATATGTAGGTGTAATAATTTCAATTCTTTTTTTAGTGTCAGATTGTATGTGTGCTTTTTGTGGGACATGAAGTTGCATATAGTCTATGATCAAAGAGCTAGATTTACTCTCATCATTTGGCTTTCGAGGAGGAAGATATTAGTTGTGAGTGATATAGAGGCCACTCAATCCTACATTTGAGGTTTCAGAACTAGATTTTGTAGCATTATTTATTTGGATCTCCCTCTTTTTCTGATAGTGGATCACACAAGAGTTTTTTTCACCATATGAGAGTTCACCTTTGTCCCAAGATTATAAATAAAACATGTTATATGACCATCTCCCAATATGTCTCTTGAGATTTATATCAGGTTGTCTCATTTCTAGATTTAATTTTGGCCTGCTTCGTTGTTCATTTTGTTACTCTAATGGAAGATGAGTATTGAAAGCAAAGAACAACATTGGTTTTGATGAGCAACACATCTAGGAATGTGATTTTGTATTTTTGAATATGTCTTTGACTCCCTAATTATATTTTTGAGTACCATTTCCTCTTTCCTTCCCACATAACATATTATTTGATTGTGGAAGTGAGAGACATTGAACGCTTTGTTGCAGCTACACTTGTTAGTGTCGGTATCTTCATCCCTCCATCAAAGATCAAATCCTCTTGTTGCATTGCATATTAGATGTCCCACCTAGTCAATTGCATTCCATTAGGTGCATGGATCATCTGACGGTAGTGGCTTCTCCTACTTTTCCCTCATGTCATTTACCTGTTGGCTCATGTTTGTTCATCAAAAAGCACATTCAGTCACCTTTTTGTCTTTAATATTGCAAAAGTATTTTTAGGGTTTCATTGTCATTAGATCTAGGGTTTCATTAGGGGTTCATCAAAAGGTGTTTCAACATGTCCAATAACAACCAGCAGGCACATGAGGAATTTCCAGCATCAATAAATTTCATCATCAAGTGTTCAAAGATGTGTCTTTCCTCAAAACTCTGTTTTGAGGAAAAACAGAGTATTTTTGCTTTTATTGTACATATTCATGTAATTTCATCTTCTTCATATGTAAATCATTTCATCTGTAACCTTGGTCACTTTCCCTAGCCCCAGTAGCTCCAACCCCCTGCAAAACAAGAAAAACATAAGTCATTCAATCCATCACAAGCAAAACAAAGTGAAAGAGCTCAAACACATAGTTTAAAAATAAAGTCAAATTCCAAGCATTATGAGAGTGGGTTTTGTGAAATAAAAATTAAAGACTCCTTGTATATAAGTCATTTTTTCAATTTGAAAAGCTCATTTGCACTCAAAGACAAAGTGGAAGCAAGGCAAATTTACACAGGTGCGGCGCACATGATTGGCGCGGCACATTGGGTTTGATGTGCGGCGCATACAGCCGGCAAGCCTGAAATCTACACCAAATAACTCCAAATCGCCCGAAACTTGTGGATCATCACTTGTCCAAGTAGGTTGAGCCTCTGTCACTACTTTTCATCGAAATTTAGTGGTTGTTTTATGGTTTTTGTTGTATGGTGATTATTTAAAAGAAACCAAAACCTATCTCTTGAAATTTCTCAAAGGAAATTGTTGCCTAGGGTTAGTATTGGTTGTTTTGCTACCACGTCCATCCTTCTATTCCCTCATCACTCCCTTACTCCTTTTTTCCTTTGATTTCCCTATTCCCTAAATTCACACACCCTTATATTCACTCATCCCATATCCCAAATCCCATTTCCCAAAATCCCTAATACAAATTCCTAAACCCTAGTCCTATATCAAAAGCTCCCAAAATATTCTCTAATTCCCTGTTCCCTTAACTAAACCTTGTCCCATCTGTCCCTAAAATCCTTCATTTCTCCCCCCTCTACAGCCCCTTATATCACTCTCCCCCTGATGCAAAAGTCAAACACATCATCAAGACAATTCAAAACACATAAATCACCTACTTCTCATCAAGACAGTTCAATCACTAGCAGAGATGGAATCTAATCCCTCATATGATTATGAAGAGGAGACACACAGTGACTCACCTATAGAGGTACATGCACCCAAGAGGCCTCATAGAGGTGGCAAACATATTAGAGAAGAACCAACCTCTCTTGCTGAATTACAGGCCTGCCCTCTTGCCATCTCTTGTTTCCAACACCAGTCCTGCTATGAATTTTGTGAGAAGGTTGCTAGCATTCAATTTCATCATGAGTTGGCTCGTTTGTTTGTGCTATATTTACATGATGGTCAAGCCACTCTAGATGGTGTCACTTTCACATTAACACCAGAATCTATTTAACTAGCAACCGGTATTCCTAACATTGGAGAGCAATGGAACAAGTGGCAGCAAATTGACCGGCAGGATTATGAACCATACATCAAGCCCAGATTTTTGAGACAACTCAAGAGAGTTTTTCCTTTTCAGTATCTCAAAGATTCATATGCTCCTTTAGTGAAATTGATTATGAAGTATTTCAGCTGTGAGGGTCGGTTCTCCCGTTTGTATGCTTATCATATCTGGCTGCTGATGCATTTTACCAGGGTAAGGATGATGAACATCCCTTACTTCATGTACCAAAATATTGAAAAGATGACCACTATAGTGCAGAACAAGACGCCTCAGCAGCAGTTCAATAGTATATATCATTTTTCTCTCATAAAAATTGTGGTCATCCATCAACTTGGCTTGCAAGGCATCACTTGGGAGGACTTCATTTCTCGTGAGTTTTTCACAGCTTCAGAGGCTTTGCATGAGATAGGTGGACCTTCTTATCAACATGAGGGTCATGAGACACAGACCGCTAGTATGCTTGTGTTCATCACTTATCAGAAAGGCACTAGACGGTTGTTCACAGCAGCCAAGCAAGTATTATCTCCTTCCGAGATGGAAGGGGTCTCGCTTCCGTCATCATCACCACAGGTTCAGGACAAAGGAAAGAGGCCATTACAGGATGAGGGGCCTTCAAGTGAGTGGGACTTTATTCTCATTGAGGATGATGATACAGATATGGGCCCACAAAGCACAAATCTCAAAGAAATCATCCAAGAGCAGCAGGCGGACATCAAAGCCTTGTCCCTTAACTTGGAGAGGGCTAAGTGGATTACAAAATACTTGGAGCAAAGAAATAAGCAGCTTGAAGATCAGCAGGTGATCATGGAGTTGCAAAACATTCAGGAGAATAGCCAAGCTGCCCTAAGGAGGAGGGTGGAGTTCACTTCACTAGAGCAAGAGATCAATGCCGATCAGGAGTCTTGGCTTGAAAGATTTAATATCCACTTAGAGAGATTGTTGGAGAAGGCCAACAAGGAGAAATACTTGTTGAGACACATGGATTTTCATTACATGGTGAGGAACAAAGTTTGCAAGGCGAGAATCAGGAGCTTAAAGGCAAAATTGAAGAAGGCATTAAAGAGGTGAAAGGAGCATGATCGACTTCAGATATTGGCTGTGGCTTCCTTGGCCCAACAAAATGCTTGATGGAGAAGACTCAGCCCAAATTTCAAAAAATTGGGGCATTTTTGAAATTTTTGAAATTTTTGGCACAAAAAACAGGATTTTCTGCCCTATGCACCGCGCCACGTGACACTCGCTTTTGCTAGGAGCCTCCAAAGCACAAAAACTCAGCATTTTTGGATTTGGCATGGAAAAATATGCTTTCCTACACATGGACAAGAAATTTGGACAAGTTTCGAGCCCTCAAAAAGGTCAAAAACACTCAAAAAATGACCTTACTGCCCCTATTTTGACACACAGGAAGCAGTCTTGGAAGATTTGATTTTTGATAGGGAAAATAAAGGCCAAATTGAAAACTTCCACTTGGGTTGGAAAGTAGATAGGTAGACCTTTCTAACAAGAAAACTTGGAGCTAATTTGGACACCAAGAAGGCCTCCAAAAGTGGGTCCAAACAGGCATTATGGATAGAGAATTAGGCACGGTGCATAGAGAAAATTTTGCCAGTTTGACCAAGTATTGCTCTGTTTTTCACCTAGCTTTACTCAGTTTGACTTTTTCACTTTCTTAATGTCAAAATTGTGGTGTAATTTCATGTACATTTATGGATCATGATGTAAATATGTCAAAGTTTCGCTTTTGTAAGTAGATTCATCAATTAAAAACTTGTTTGAAACTGAATGAATCAATTCCCTTGTTTCTAGAGGCATGTTGTTCCACTGCCTGATTTCTAGTTCCTAGTTTAAAATTAGTTGGAAAAGCTCCTAAACATGTGAGTTCGACCCGTAGAGGCTAGGATGAGCTATGGTTTGTCTATTTTATTTATTTTTTCAGTCATTAGTATGGTTGGACTCTTGAGAAAGCAAGGAGCTTCATTGTACACTCATATCAGCATTTTGGCTAAGGAATTGAGACCAGGGTTTGCAGCACTCTTTGGGATCTCTGTGTCATTTTGTTTTGGTACAGTGCTTTCTTAGGTATTTGTGAATTTGCTTATGTATTATGTATGCCATTTTCCCTCTTATTTCTTCTCAGCTAAATCAAACAAGAGTGTAAGTAGAATAGATTGAAACTGCAGTGCTCTACTTGAAGTTTGCTTTAGTTTCTTGGTGTTTTCAACTATTTGGAGAGGATCCATGGCTTCTCTTGCCCTCTTTAACTCCTCCTCTGTCTAAACCATCCATCTCATTTTATTTAGAGTGCCAAATACAGTTGCCTACCTTGACCCATTGAGCCCTCTACAAGACTGAGCCTCATTCCCTGCACCCAAAATTTGCTTTTCCATTAGAGCCCACAAACAAAACATTTTATTCAATCAAACTCCTTTACATCTATACCTAGCCTAAGATCAGTAATCAAATTAGTCATCTCAAGCCTTTAGTGATCATAATTAGCTGAGATTGACCCGGAGATAGCCCTCTCCTGACCTGGTAGGGCTAGCTACTAGGTTGAGCGTGGTTTGATGTTGGCCTTGGATGCTACCTTTTTTAGCTTAAGGTAAATCTAGGCTCTAACAACACCCACATTGATGAATTGCAAACTTTGGTCGTAAATACCATGACAAATTCCCTGGAATGATATAGATGTAAAATAAATGCGATAGGGATAATATATTTATTGACATGCATGGTTATGGGATTTCATATTCATCTCTTTTTATAGGTAGATTTGGTCATCAAAGGCATATAAAAATATCAATAAGTACATTTGGTTAAAGCGAAGATATAGAGAAAGTGAAGAGGTTAAATTATTTTGTGTGTAGCTTTGGTTATGTATGTTATATTTATTTTTATTTGTGAAATATGAAGAACCATTCATAGAACATAGTAACATAATTTAAAGTAAAGTTTCTTTTCCATGTGGTACAAGAACATGCCACTGGTTTAATTATGTCTACAATTTATTATGACTTGTGGTTTTTGGAGGATGCGGTGACCTCAGAACAACAACATGTTATGTGATTTGTTGTTTGTTTGTGATTGTGTAAAGAGGTCACTTTGTATCATTAACTACTAGATATGTTCAGTATCGAGACTGCTTTCCTATATAACTGATGAAAATAACATGTTATATCTTCCTAAAATGGGATTTTATTAATAGAATGATTTGATATTGAGGTTGCTTCTCTGGCACAATGACCATATGATAGTATGTTAAGAATTATTTTTCCCACAAATATGTCAATGATGGTCAGAATCAATTGCATATTAAGTGGATCAAGTGGTAGGATGAGGTTGGTGGTGGAAAAATAGAATAGTCTATGGAATTTTAGATTGGATAGAAGTGCTAATAAAGACTATGCTATACAAAAAATTCAATGTGAAATATGTTTATGTGACTTCATTACTATTATTTATAATGTAAGAATTACGGGAGGGTGTTAGGAATAATGCTTACATTAGTAAATTAGTTTGGGTTTGTTGCATATTGTTGAGATATTGTCTCAACCATAATCTCCAAGTTTGGAATTAGTTGGATCTAACTCCAACTATATAAGTGTATTATACTTGAGATTGAATATATGAAATAGTTTTAAGGTGTGCAATTTTTTTTTTTTGCCAATGGAGGTTGAATACCCTTTATGTATGGATTTAATGGCTACTATTTTATTATCTTCTATTCATTTTTTATGCATATTTACTTAACTTCCCTTTCTTGTTATTGTAGTAGTTTGCATTCAATTTACTATTTTCCTTGTAGTATAATTTCCATTTGTTTTATGTTAATTTGTTGTTTAGGTCTTAAAACCTTAGAATTACCATGCTGCATTTTCAAAGGATTGATGTTTCAATGTAGTTTTCACATACAATGAAGAATGTGTTGCAAGTTTGTATGAATCCTAGGTGAACATTTTAATTGAGGAATTCAAAATTCTTGTTACAATTCTTTAGCCCATCAACAACTATGAAGTTTAATAAATTCGATGCTTTCCATGATTCTTGAACTAGAAATCAATGGTCTATATTCAACATAGGTTTGGATAAAAAATATAAATTAAAAAAGTTCACCAATGAGAAAATTCTTCACTTCATTTATGGATAATTTTTTAAGTCATCAAAGAAGTTTTTTGATGTTTAATGTAAATTCAACAAAGTTGGAGAAATTTTGAGGTCACTAAAGAATAAATTTGGAGTTCAACAAAAAAATAGTGAAGCGGGAAAAATTAGAAGAATTCTTTAAATCATCAATGGACCATTTTAGGGACCTTCGAATTGCATTTTGGGGATCATTGTTGAAAATGAAATAAGAAAACCTTGATTTAAGTTTCCATTAAATTAAATTAGGAATAAAATTGTAATTCCACATCACAAGACAACTTGTACGAGTTAATTAAGTTAATTTGACTTAGTTGGCTTAGTTAATTCGAGTTGAGGGTCTAACTTGAGTCATGTACAGTGTCGCGTACTTTATCAGAGCCCTGATTTACTTTATTTTGAGTTGTAATTAATTAATTCAATTTAATTGAGTTAAAGTGAGTTAAACTTGTTCCACCTGATGGAGGAACTAGTAGGAGGTCAAACAGTGGGGTGTTTCTCCATGTGTTCAACCAGTTAATTGATGATTCACTCATAAATAACTTATGCATGTCATATCTGAGAGTTACCCAGATGAGATTGGAGTTCAAGGGAAGTGTACTATCAGTTGTATAATCATCTAAATTTTACAAGTGGTGCATGCAGTCAAAGGAAGGCCTATGACAATTGTGCAATTCATATTGACGAATTTACCTAATTGATAGGGGACTAATTCACAAGGAAAAAGTGTAAGGAAATAAGGACTTAGGCAAGAAGAAAATTGGTTAAGTGTTTTCCATGGCTTGTCTAGGAAGTAGTGAGACAAATAGAGATAATGTAGAGATTGCTCGGGGTTGAGAAAAGCATTGTAATCTTCTCATATTTTATGACTAATGAAATATACATATTACAAGGGTTTTTAGCTATGGCTTTCCCCAGAAAATTATTGTCTAATGTGCTTATTGAAATATTTATCCTATATGCTTCATGATTTCTGGATTTATTAATTGTCTCCACTAATGAGTAGAGTAGATTCAAGTCTTTTCTTTCAAAAAATGGCATAAGCAGTTTGAATCTACAAGGAATTTCTACACCGTATCAAAGAAGAAATCACTCTAGAAGAGGAGAATACGAGTTTTTCTTTTGTAGGTGAAATCAAATTTGAAATATCATTCTTCAGAGCCAGTAGGATGTTGTTCTACAAATTGAGACTCAAATATTCCCTTGACAGTAGTTTGAATGATGTTTTTTGGAAGGATAGGATTGAGGCATTGTTGGAAGATAATGGGCTGAAGGAATTCATAGACAATGATATTTCTAATCCTTCAACAACAATTTCTAAAGATATGGAAAAGTGGAATAAATGTGTTGCAAAGGTGAGAAGGATCATACTAGAAGGAGTTCGAGATCATGTTGTCTCGAACCTCCATGAGAAGGATACACCATATGCAATGTGGAAAGCCTTGATCAACTTCTTTCAGAACATTAGTGACCACAAGAACCTGGAAGTGAAGGACAAGCTTCGGAAGATCAAGATGGAGAAGGGAAACATAATACCAAAATACTTGAGAAGATTCACCCAATTTTGGGATGAGCTTGGGAGTGTTGGTATTAGAGTTGTTGAAGATGATTTGGTCATCATAGCACTTGTAAGCCTTCCCAAGAGTTGGCATAGCTACCAAGATTTGGTAAATGGGAGGGATCATCTACCAAAGTGGGAGCATTTGTGGTTTGAATTGGTGCAAGAATATATAAGGCAGAGCACCAGAGATGGAACCTCATCCAAGCATGATGATGAGGAGATTGTTCCTTAGCTGGAAAGGCAAAGAAAGAGAAAGGAAAGAAATTCCAATTCACAGGAGATTCTAGTCAGGGTGACAAGAAGAAGTATTTGTCAAAGATTAAATGTTTTCACTTTCATGAGCTAAGACATTATGCCATGTAGTGTCCATATAAGAAGGCGGACAAGAAGTCCTCAGGAGGAGGAGTAGGTGAAGTTATTGCTCATAAAAAGAGTTGGATTTCACCCTCATTTCTTACATGGTGAAATCGATGATGGGTAGTGTGTGGTATATGGATAGTCGAGCCTCATTCCATATGAGCAAAAACAAATAATTTTTCAGTGACTTGGAGGAGAAGGACCTCCAGATGCACATCAAAATGGGACATGATGGAAGGTATAGTGCAACTGGCATCAATATTGTTACTTTTCAGAGCCTCTCACATTAGAATATTTCATATATGTTATTTGTGTAAAGAAGAATTTAGTATCAATTTCTATGTTGGAGGACTATGGCTACGATGTGATATTTAGCAAAGGAAAGGATTTTCTTCATCACATAGCCTCAGGACAAATGAAGCAGATCAAGGTTAGGGTGAAGAACCTCTAAAAATTAGATGTAGAAGATTGTGCAGCATTGAGCACAAAACTAGAGAAAGTGTAGATCTGAGACATCGATGAGTTGTGGCATAGAATATTGGGCCGCCTTCACCATGGAGCTTTGAAGATACATGCAAAGGGTGTACATTAAGGAAGTACACCAAAGCCACCTTTCATGATAAGGACAATCAAATGCAAGTGATCCTTGAAAGAGTTCACTCATATGTTGTCGACCATTCTTGATAGCCTCCACAACCAAGCACATGTATTATGTCATATTCATAGATGATTTCTCACATAAGTGATGGATTTTTTTCATGCAGAAGAGAGATCGGACATTCTCTAAATTTTGTGAATTTAAATCACTCGTTGAGAAAGACACTAGTAGGAAAGTGAAGGCTCTTAGGAATGATAACAGTGGAGAATATGTGTTGAATGAATTCAAGAACTTATGTGCATCATAAGCCATTTGATGGGAGTTAATAGCACCCCATAACCCATAATAGAATGGGGTGGTTGAAAGGAATAACAAAAGTATTGTGGGAGTTGCACAGGTGATGTTACATGATCAGGGCCTACCATTGCACTTGTAGGCTGAAGCATGCAACACAACTGTATATGTGTGGAAAAAGAGTCCCCATTAGAGCTTGGGATGAGTACACCAAAAGAAGCTTTTTCAGGTAATAAACTAGATGTGGAACACTTCAGAATCATTTTCTCATTAGTTTATTGTCATGTTATGTTAGGCCCCTTATACTACTAGTGTAACCCCTTATTGTTATTAGTACAACCCCCTTATTATACTGATGTACCCATCTAATTCCCATATTGTAACTATTGTACCCCATATAAGCCCACTATTGTTATTATTATGCCCTTACATTATTATTGTTATGTCGGCTCTGATTATATTATGACCCCTTGGACTCCTATATATAGAAAGGAGGTATTTTCATTTGTATCAACCAAGAATTATTCTTTTGTGTAATGTAAAGGAGGTTTCCCCCTCAAAGAGGTTGAATTCTAAGGCGTTCAACTATCTTTTCTATCTTTTTGTGAGTTGGTTTCATAACATTTGGTATCAGAGCTTTAAATTCTAGGGTTTCACTGCTCCAAATAGGTCATTGTGGCATTTTCACTATAACTTTTTTCTGCGATGTCTCAAAAGCAAAAAAAACCCATTTGAGATGGAATCGAACTGAAATTTGGCTCCAAATTTCAGAGCTTTTAGCGCTATATTTTCGGAGATGTGATCCGAGGAAGTTGATCTTTTTGCAGACTCCTAAATTACATTCCAAACAGGTGACCTGGGTAAAATCGTCATAACTTTCTCTCTGAGCATCGGATTGAATTTTCGAAAGAAGGTATAGAAAGAGAACAGACTTTAGTTTCTTGTATATATTTTCAGAGCCAAAGGTCGAAACAGAGACACGTCGCACGTCGTACAAGTTCACTCTATTGAACTAGTCTATAATCACGTCACTATGGGAGATTTGGCATAACTCTTCCTTGGAGAATCCAATTTGGATCAGACTAGTGGCATTGGAAAGAGGACGCATAGGGCTACTGCAAGTCACAATTTCATAACTTAAAGATCTGAAAGTGCAGAGTTACAGTCATTTCAAGATCGAGCTCCTAAAATCAAGAAAAAGCAAGATGAGGAAGTTTGATGGCAAGGATCCGGTAAATTGGATACTTCATATGGAGTAATATTTTGATCTACATGGTGTACCACTATTACAAAAGGTATGTATTGCATCTTCATATTTAGAAGAGGATCAATTTTTATGGTATAAAGGGCTTTGTTCTTATAAACAACTTGTTACGTGGTCAATTTTCACAGAGGAAATGATAGCACATTATGAGGATACAAAGAGCAACACCTTCTTTAGATCAACACCACAACAATTGGAAAGAGTAAAAGGGCCTTGTTACAGAGTGGAAAGTAAAATTATGGAAACAAGGAAGTCTACCCCTCATAACTATAAATATGGAAGTGTTGTTTCTTCTAGCCTTCCACAACCTACAAGGGTTACACCACAATAGTTGGAAGAAAAAGGAGAAAAAGGGCTTTGTTACAATTGTGAGAGCAAATGCACTAAAGGTCATAAGTGTGCTGAGAAGAAATTATTTTGCATAGAGTATGAAGAGGACGAAGAAAAAGATCAAGAAACATCAAAAGAAGAGGATATATGCCAGGTTCCAACCCCAGAGAAAGAAGAAATGAATCAGACCATATCTTGTAAATCATTGGCAATAATTACCACTCCTCAAACTCTCAAAATAGAAGGACATATCAAGAAGAAAAATGTTCAAGAAGTGAAATATCACATCGAGAAAGAAGAAATGAATCCAACCATATATTTTAATTCATTGGTCGGAATTACCACTCCTCAAACTATCAAGATAGAACGACATATCAAGAAGAAAAATGTTCAAGAAGTGAAAGATCACATTGTGCATCAAATGAATCCGACCATATCTTGTAAAGGATTGGAAGAAATTACCACTCCTCAAACTCTAAATATAGAAGGACATATCAAGAAGAAAAAGGTTCAAGTAGTGAAAAATCACATCGAGCATCAACAACAAGTTATCCAACTTTTAAAGGATAACGCCACTTTGGTGCAAAATCAAATGAAACAACAAGTAGATCAACATCGTAGTGAAAAATGTTTTGATGTATGTGATTGGGTATTTTTACTTCTACATCTCAAGCAAGCTATTTATGATAAGGAAATGTTAGCAATACTATATGCACTTAAGAAATGGAAACATTACCAAATGGGAAGACACTTCAAGGTAAAAATGGATCATGATAGTCTTAAATACATTTTAGAACAACTATTATCTTTAGAATAATAAAAAAAATGGCCCACAAATATGTTGGTTTATGACTTTGACATCATCTATAGAAAAGGGAAGCAAAATTTTGTTGCAGATGCACTCTCAAGAAAGGATGAGGACTTGGAAGCATTGTTTGTGCTATTTCTGTTATCCAACCAGATTAGATAAACAAAGCAAGGGATGAATGGAAGAAGGACGAAGAAGTATGGCCACTTATTCAAAAGTTGCAAAAGATCCTAATTCAAACAATATTGCCAGAA